>JASANE010007611.1:0-58426 GCA_030248225.1 Trileptium ribeirensis
GATCCACATTAGGATCCCCTCCTATATAAGTCTCGAACTATTGATATGAATGCGTCTGGATACCCTTGATAAAATAAAAACCAACCAGTGTTATTACGAAACCTTAAATCTTATAATTTCTATGCACGATTTTCCTATGTCTACGGTAATGTCCTAAGACTATAAATATGCCAGAGCTGTACTATTTAACGTCGGAACTTAGAACTCCGACCGACCAATAAACACCCATCCGAAGCCCATACCCACCCGAAGAAGCGTACCCCGGCACCGCGATAACGGCAATAACAGTAAATAACAATGTTTCGAAAAAGGAATAACGAAATTATAAAATTTTTTGTTCTTTGTTGGAAACAGTAATTTATCAGCTCATTAAATATAAAAATGAATATCTTAAACTTATCGAAACTCAAATTAAATGTTCTATTTACTCACATGATATATTTAAAAATATTTTACAATGTGTATAATTAAAGCGGCCCATGTCAACTTTAGGGACGGGGCGTTATAACGTTAGAAAAAGAACAAGTTAGAGCGGTGGTTTAGGCTTAGTACATGGCTTATACAAAAAAAACTTAGCTTAGGCTAAGACTTAGCATATCGAGAACGCGTGGCATACCTTATAGTTCGGCCCCTAAAGTTAACGTGGACCATTAAAGCTTTAACCCCGCCCCCAAATATATTGCTCTACATACATATGTAGGTAGTAATTTGTGGTCTGAGAAAATATCCCTAAATATACGAAAAGTTGAACTTTCACGCACTGCTATCTCGGGCCTCTATTTTGAGCCATCGACTCTCCTGGCTTGGAAATAGTTAAATGACGTCATGTTTGTTGCTGTGAAACCAACGTAAAAACAGTTCGGCACGTTACAAACACCGACCGATGATTTTGTTGCTGATGATCGAAATTTCGCCCAGAAATATTTGATCATACGAAAGGCGACATTTAACAGGCTCCGAATGTTACTAAAATTAGGCCCAAAAATGGTTAGAGTTAGCACATAACAAACGGTTACATGTCTTTTATTGTCGATCAGAATTGCATTGAGTAAAGTAAAACTATAACAGAGAATTATTCCACATTTAGGTAGTTTGATATTGTGTTGACAAGGCCGAGCTACTCTGCTTTAGTTCTATATGGCTAAAACAAGGACTATATTCATTTTATGCTGTAACGACACAGTTCCTATGCACTTAAAATTTTAAACGACTACAGATGGATCCGGGTCAGTTCGGATCACATCTGTGACATCATGCTGGCGTGATCTCATCACATCATGCTGAAGTGTCCCGTTCAGCACTCTCCTCACCATAGCCGAGTGTTTTTTCTCTGTTTGCTGGGACCTTTCAAAGATAAGTGTAGAAACTATCATGGTGCTGGTACACCAAACTATTTAACAACGATTGAAATTCGAAAACCAGAAACATGAGTGCTCGAAGTGGTTGCAGAGTACCGCCATGCCGTGTAGCTAGGAAACTGAAGTTTACAGCCCTGTACGTAAGTATATACATGTTTTTCTTTTAACAACCGTTTCATAATGCAAGTAATACATTCAAACTGTTTGCAATAAATCCGTATAGCAACGATTTCAGACGATGGCGAAAAGTGGACCATGTCACCTTTATGGGCCGGACGTTATAAAGATAGAAAACACATCAACTTAGAGCGAGGGTTCAGGGCGGTAGCCAACTGACTTAGGCTTAGTACAAGGCAAGACTTATATAGGGACCTTAGCTTAGAAAAATAGTAATGTTTAGGCTTAGTACATCGATAACGGCATATTATGCATTTCACTTCCACCTAAAAGTTACATTGGCCACAAAAGGATATATATACAGCACCCAGAAGTGGCTCTATGCAAGATGAATACTTATACATTATTTTTTAAACTGTAGTCGATAAGACACTATAGAAAACATGATTTTAATTTTAGCCAAAAGAAACTAAAAGGCAGTGACTTTTACTCAATAAGGAGCAGTTTTTAACTACTGCTTCTTTTACGGTTTTACAGCATTATTGCGGTCTTGCCACTAGGGTAAACGGATCTTAAAATCTTGACTCGGTTATTTCTCCTCTAAGTTCCTACAGTGACGCACAAATTATATAACTGCACGAAAAAGCACACACACTTAAGTGGGCAGGTTTAAAAACATTTGCGTAGGTGTACATGTAAACGTATTTACGCTTGTTTGCCGTTCCATCGGTAATTGTAAAGCCTATTTTGGCTGGAACTCATATTCTTGAATGATAATATTAAACCTTGGTACCATAATCATACCGAGAAAATAATAATATAAAAAACAAAACACGCAAGCTAACATCATCAACCTCTCACGGCCTAACAGTAGGCATGATACTACTGTAGCTACCGGTATTAACAAAGATATCACTTAATATAGGTAATATCACTAACAAACGAAATTGCCAAATCAAGGTTTCAGACAGTCCATGGGTCGGTATGAAACGAGTGTGTAGTAAGTCCGGTGCAAAACCGAAGGTAGAAGCCATGAAGACAATCACAAAGTGAACACTGCATCACCACGATCACGAGCAGACACCAGGCAATGGCTCTCTCTTCAACCGATATCAATGCTGCGACCACTGAATAGTCTTTAAATCAATACCTTCTTGAACCATTTCCCACAGCGGACTCATTTCCCTCAAACGCTGAACTTCGGCAATTACTTTTTTCGCTGTATAGTCAATTTCTTCGACGGTTGTAAATCGACCGATGCCAAACCGAATGGACGAATGTGCAAGGTCTTCGTCAGCGCCAATGGCTCGCAAAACGTAAGATGGTTCCAAGGATGCTGACGTACAAGCACTGCCGGATGATAGTGCCACGTCCTGTAAACCCAAACGCAGAAAAAATTTATTTCAATAATATGAGAAAAACTATAATATATCACGTTGAACGTTTCACAAAATCTACGTACAATTTACATAACATTGTCAACGGTATCTTGCAAAAAATGTTAACATTTATGTTAAACATCTATCTGGTCACACCAGTCTTGAAAATCTCCGAAAACGAAGCAATAATACTGTCCTTAACATGAGTAATAATATAGTACCGACCAGAAATGATTGTCGCATTGTGAGCCTGTCTCGAACGAGTAACCAGTTCGAGATTTCGACAGTATTAGTAACAAAATGTGTTTTAAAACAAATTCTTTCGAGTGAGTCTCGAGCAACCGACAGTCATTTTTGGCGAGTACTGTAAGTTTTACTGTCAAAACATTTTGCACATATCTTAACGCAGCGCAGGGTCAGATTCTAAGTAAATATCGTCAACCGTAACAACTAACTTTTAATGCCATAAGCAAGCTTTCGCCTTCCACGTACGCAAACGATACATTAACGCAACCCGGGTAACGCTTTTCGGGATCTCCGTTTAAAATCACGTCTTTCAGTTTTTCGTTAAGCAATCGAAGGAAAAGCGTTGACAAATCGGTGACGTGCTTGAGGTCGTACTCAAGCTCTTGCTGTGACAGCTCGGCTGCTGCACCGAGTCCGACCACCTACAAAATGTGAAAAAATGCTCAAACTAATTATTTTTCTGTTCTTTAATGTGATGTTTATTGCACTTGGCAGTAATAGTTTAGTTCTAAACCCGATCGAATATCGTGGAAGAATTTATTGTTCTCGACGCCTTATGCACCTTAATACCTTGTCAAAAACGTGAATATTGTGGTTACTTCCCTTTCGTTCATCAAAAACCCGACAATCATTTTTGGTCTGCAGGTCGAAACTCGATCAAAGAATAGGTATAAGCAAAACCTTGGAGGCAGCACATACCTATTTAGGATAGTACAACTATTGCGTCCGTCTACATCCATTGCGCACGTACTTTTGTCCGTGGTTGTAGTGTACAAAACACGTCATGCTTCGACCAAGCACGCGTTACAACATAACAAAAAAAAACAAAGTGAAAACAATCAAACGACATTTTCGAAAGATAAACGATAGTTCGATTAAACAAAATTTCGATGGAATTCGACTTTGGCGAAATTAATTCTAAACTTTGATCGATTGCGATTAAATAAATTTTTCAGTTACGGTTTCGACTGTACTTAATATATTTCGCCAGGCACGCAAGTTTGCTTAAGTGTATTAATTACACTTACCAAAATTTATCATCCTTCAAATTGAAAGCAACTTGTTAAATAAATTAGTAGCTAGTCTTATCGCCCAGATGGTGAATTCTGAGTGTAGAATGTTAATTGAGAGAGATGTACACAGCTATATTAATGGGTTCTCCACCGGGTCAAAAGTTATGGGGGAACTACCGGGGTTCCCTGGTTCGTGAAGCGGGGGTCAACAAAATGGGCGGCCGACCCCCAGTCCATACGATTTTCCTTTATATTAATTTCTTCATGATAATTGTGATGATTTTTGTTCCATTTGTGAGAAGTTTGGCCCCAACCGCAAATGCAAGACTAGATTTGCAACATAAATGAATATTTAATTGTATCACCACTTTCGGCGTTCAAAAATTTCAATCACGTTTGTATGGCAACGTGATAAAAATTATTGGGCTGGCATTTACCGAGGGTCACCTACCCACGAACCAGAGTGGACCAAGTATGGGGTGCGGCGGGAAAAGCAAGTATTGACATTAAATTACAAAATAATCTACCAAATTAGCAGCCATTTTGCCTGAATAGTTAAGAAGATATAGCCGATTATTTTGCTCGCAATTTGTAAGTACATAAAAGCTAAATTAGCAAAATGAAACCCAAAACACCCATATAGCTCGAATGATTTCATAGATATTACAATTTTAGTGTATTTTGGGTGCCATGGGTCCATTGAAAAACCCTTTTCGCCCAACTCTGCAGCATAAATCATGGCAATAGCAGTACATCTAGCAGCTACATAAACAATGAATTGCGCAACAAAATGAGACCAAAAACATTCATACAGCTCCAGCGACTGCGGAGCTCCTTCTCCGTGTATTTTGTGTCCCAGCGGCCCAATGAAAACCATTTCGACACAACCCTGCAGCGTAAATAATGATAATAACAGCACTCTATGTTCAGCTACATAAAAGATAATTCGCTCAGCAAAATGAGGCTAAAACACCCATATACTGTCACGGCCAGAAATAATTGCAACATAATCGATCGATTTCGATTAAACGAAGTTCCAATCAATTTTCAATTAAACGAAATTTCGATCGTTTTCGCATTTGACGTAGTTAGATAAATTTCAAAATTGTAAAATTTTGATTATTTCCGACTAAACGAAAACTCGATCGGTTGCGATTATACTTTTGACCGTGACTGTAACTGCAGTGATTGTGGAGATGTTACCATCTTCGTGAATTTTAGGTCTCATGGGCCTATTTTAAACCCATTTTGACCAAAATCCTACACACTAGGAAAGCATTATATACAGCCTTATGGTCGCTTATTGTCCTTAAAGAAACGAACCCAATTTGTTACAATTTGTTGGTTCTGGAGTTACAATACGTAGTGTGATTTTTGGACCCTTCGAGCCCGATGCGAGCACTGTTGATCCTGTTTTTCGGGGATATTTTGGAAACAGAATTCGCCTCTAACTAAAGGGCAAAAATCGATATTTCCAGTTTTCATATGCGTTGTCGTGCGAACCAACCCGAGGAAACAAGCAATTTGTGTCCCTTAAAAACACTAATAAAAGACATTGTCAAATTTCATCTGTGTCACGGCTAGTAAGAATTTTTCGCTCAGCTCTACATTCCTTAGCACGCAAATGTGTATTAATAATGTGCAGTCGCAACCAGAAATACAAGATTGTAAAATAATGCGTCGAAATCGATCGATTCCGATTAAACGAAATTTCGATCGATTTAAATTTTAACGCAAATTTATAAAATAAACTCAAATTTATACAGCTTTGATTATTTTCGTCTAAGCAAAATTCAGATAGATTTTGATTGCACTATTTTTGACCGACACTATAGTTGTGCAGCATGGACTCTGGAATAACCCATTTCTGTTCAGCACCACATACGACTTGGAACGATTAACGTGGGTTCAATGACTGGTAAGGGGAGAGAAGTGGTGGAAATGTTGGGGCGACGTAAAATTGATATATGTGGTGTTCAGGAAGTGAGGTGGAAGAATAGCGGTACCAAATGCACTGGTACCAATGACGATAGGTATAAATTTTTCTGGAGCTGTGGCAAATCTGCTCAAGCCGGTGTCGGAATTTTGATAAGAGATCAATTATCGCAGGATGTTATAGACGTGGGCCGTGTCAACAGTAGAATAATGTGGTTTAAATTGAAATTAGAACAATTTTCACAGTATTCTCAGTGTATGCCCCGCAAACTGGAAGAACTGACGATGACAAAGACTAGTTTTGGGCACAACTATCAGATAACATACGATTTACGCCAAGCAGTGATGAAATCATTGTATGCGGTGATTTGAATGGTCACATTGGTGAGCGAACAGATGGGTTTCCGGGCGCTCACGGTGGACGAGGGTATGGCGTTAGAAATGAAGATGGAATTCTAGTTCTAGAATTTGCCGCAAGCCTCGATTTATGCATTCTGAATACATGGTTCCGAAAACAGACAGCCACATAATAACATTCAAGAGTGGTCCAATCAGCAGTCAGATAGACTATATCCTGACACGTCAGTCCATCAGGAAACAGTGTATCGACGTGAACGTAATACCGATGAAACGTGCGTCACTCAACATCGTCTGCTCGTTACAGACATTGAAGTCGAAGTCTAAGTCACGTCCTACGCAGAGGTGTCGTCGAATAAAGTACTGGAAGCTATGCGAACCTGAACGCTAGCAACGATATCGATCAATCGTCGAGTCTGACCACCTTCATGGCAACATAAATGGCTGGGAATATTACGCGATCTCTTTAGCAATTGCGGCTAAGACTGTATGCGGACAAACAAATGGTAAACGACAACATGAACGTGAAACCTGGCTGTGGAATGATGCGCTACAGCAAGCTATTTGTGAAAAGAAGGCTACATTTAAACGATGGCAAACAACTGGAAGCGATGCCGATAAGAAAACTACAAACAAAAAATAATCAAGCGAAAAGAGCCATTGCAAGTGCAAAAGCAGCAGAGTGCCAATTTTGGTGTGACTCCAACAAGAATACTCTGATGCAAAAGCTATTCCGGGCAGCAAAACAATCGGCAAAGTCCCGCAGAGACGTCGTTGGAGTATCTTCAGTAAAAGACGACAACGGCAACATAATAATAATGAGGTAGTCTGGTATATGTGACAGATGGGCATCGTATTTTGAAAACCTACTCAACAAAACAAACCCGTTTATCGCTGATTTTGACGCTCAGGCAGTAGAAGGTCCAATTCCTGGCGTCAACAAGCAGGAAGTCATAGAAGCGATACGCTCGATAAAATCAGGCAGAGCACCCGGCCCAAGCTCCATTTGATATGATCGCAGCTTCTGGTGACGTGGGCTAAATGCGTTCTTTGCGGTGGTATCGGAATTCTGGACTTCAGAAACTATCCCCAGTGCATGGTCTTCAAGTACGACAATACCTATTTACAAAGGGAAAGGTGACCCACTTGCTTGTTCGTCGTATCGAGGAGTTCGACTGCTTGAGCACGGCATGAAAATCGTTGAAAATGTAATCGAATCTCGTCTAAGGAATTGTATAGCAATTTCGAACAATCAATACGGATTCAGGGTTGGTCGTTCGACAATTGACGCAGTCTTCATCATCCGACAGCTGCAACAACGATATCTCAGTAAGAAACAGTCTATCCATCACATGTTCGTCGATCTGGAAAAAGCTTTCGACCGCATTCCTCGATCAGCTATTGCATGAGCTCTGCGGAGACACTTGGTTCCTGAGCGACTAGTGAAACTGGTCATGGCGACTTACTCTCAAACACGGACAAAAGTGAGCACATCTGCAGGTACACGCAAACACTTCAAAATAGATGTTGGTGAACATCAGGGATCTATATTCAGCTCCTTTTATTCATCCTGGTAATGGAGGAGGCTACTAAAACATCAAAGTACGACCGCCGTGGGACTTGATGTAAGCAGACGATATAGTGCTCTCAGCGGAATCACGTGATGAACTGGATAACAAATTTCTAACTTGGGATGCCAGTTTATCGCACCATGGACTCAAGATCAATCGAGGCAAAACGAAAGTTCTCACCAGCGGCGCAACACCCAATCGCCCGACAAACCTACTGGCAGATGGCCGTGCAGCATATGTCGCACTGGGGTAGGTCGGAACTCCATCTTTTGCCAGGCGTGTCAACTGTGGTGTCACAAGCGATGCTCCGGCATTATCGGCTCTCTTCCACAAATGCTAAGCTGCACTTCCAACAACCTGACGAATAAGGCAACACCGCAAGCAACTACCAAAGATGAACTCGGCATAGAATCTGTATCACACTTTCAGTATCTAGGGGACACATTGGACTGCAGAGGGGAGTTGAAGCAGCTGTTCGTGGGCGTGTCGCCGCCGCATGGAAGAAGTGGCGAACGCTGGCCGGCATCATAACACAACGTCAAGTTCCTTTTCAGCTGAGGTCACAACTCTATAGATCATCCATTCGTCCAGTGTTGTTATATGGCGCCAAGACGTGGCCGGTGACAATGCAACAAGCCTTGCTACATCGTACAGAGCTGACAATGCTGAGATGGATGCAGCAAATAAAATGGCAGGATATGGTACCGTCAACGGAAGTATTTCGACGTGCTCAACAAGACGATATTTCTAGCGCACTCAAGCGACAACGACTTCGCTGGTTCGGACACGTGACAATCCTGCATTTACCTACACTATGAACCTTGAAGTACGCGGCACACGACCAAGAGGACGCCCGAAAAAGACGTGGGGGCAAGACGTTATGATTGATATCGAGCGATGTGGACTACAGGAGACAGATGCGCTCGACCGCGTCAAGTGGAGAAATGGTTGGAAACGTCCCACCTCCGTCAGGGGACAACGGACGCAAAACAAGGAATGATTAATTGTTCAGCATCAATAAAATAGGATATTCGCCACTATCCTTGTCGTCAATAAAGCTTGTTTTCATGTGAAATTTTTAACGTCATAATAATTTTCACGTTTTATCAGACTGCATTTATACACCATGCAGCGTTGCTTTGTTGTATTGTGGACCCACGTGAATACTTTAACACGCAACTACTGGAGTTTGCTTACCTAATTAAAATGACTAGGATTCGTATTACCATATTTCGGAAACAAAGAAGGCAAATAGCGTAGCGTAGAGCAATACCTCATATACGCGGATATCGTGAACGTTACAGGCCAGGTAGCGATGGCGGTTATAAGCCTCCTTTTATAATGTAAGGCATTTTGGAAGCTGCTGCTACAGATTAAGTATTTATTACTCTGTAATAGAAACTGTAAAGAGCATTGCAGTGCTCTTGGATACCAGCCGGCCGTTTTACCGACTCGTCGAAAGCCGGATGGCCGCAAAACTTCTTTGTCGGCCGACTAACGAAAATTCCGACCAGTTCCCAATACTGATGGGGCTTTAGTGGTGCACTAGGCAAAATACACCATGTTTTGTATTAAAAGCCTTACAGAAAAGAAAGATAAACCCCATATTAATATTTTGCGTAAATTATATAGCATTGAGTTTTTGCGTATTTCACTGTTTTTGCCATGATTAAAGTAAATGTATGGCACTGACTTCAAGACTATGTTTTATACTATTACTATTCGGTTTTGAAGAATGTCTCCACTGTCACCTTACAAACGACAGTTTTGATTACATAGTTATCATATACTGTACCGCCAAAAATGACTGGCGCTCGCTGGCGACTCGCTCGAACTCAATTTGCTCTAAAATAGAATTTACGGCCCATGTCACCTCTAGGTGCCGGACGTTATAACGATAGAAAAAAGAACAGCTTAGAGCGGGGGGTTCGGGTGGCGGTAGCCCCCTACTTAGGCTTAGTACATGGCTCATATAGAAACCTTAGCTTAGGCTAAGACTACGGCTTAGTATATCGAGAACGGCGAGCATACATTTCATTTCCGCCCCTAAAAGTTACATTGGCCCAATTTACTATTAATTAAAATAGTTTAGAAATCTAGAGCGACCCACTCGCTTGCGGCCCGCTCGAAATGCGACGGTCATTTTTGGCAAGTACTGTAAATTCTCACGAGCAATATCCCTCTTTTTTGTTTGGTCCAATTTTTACAGTATTTAGGAATTCGCTGAATGTGGCGCTTTTGATTTGGCACCGAATTAGCCCTCGACTAAAAGTTATTATTTTGGCCCTTATAAATTTTAATTTACACATCCAGTAGCGACATACCAAGGGTGTGGGTACAGTACCGGACCGAAATCCACGTTCTTGACCGCCACCAGACATCTGAGGCTCTACCCTTACACGTGGCCGACGACATACGTATAGCGCACCAACGCCCTTGGGGCCATATATTTTGTGACCTGAAAACGACATAAAGTTGAGATAATAAAAATCAAACATACGCCGAAACCATGGCACCCGGCAGAAAGACGCCATACTGCAATAAAACAAAAACTTATTTTCAGTCCGAAAAAATAATAGCCAACAATAATTATACTGCTATAGCTGCGACTTCCTTTCTCAAATACAGTACTCGTCAGAAATGAGTGCAGCTTGTTCGATGTTCGATTTGAAAAAATTCATAACAATTTTCGAGATCTGTTCGACACTGTTTAAGCACTTTTTCAACAGTTGATCGAGGGCACTTTGAACTTTGTTCCCGGATTAAAAATCTGCATCATCTCAATTCCGTACTCATTGACGACCATTATATAGTGTAGGTGTGACATATTTCAGTACTCTAAAATAATGTAGTCTAATTTTTCTCTGTCAGACAAAAATTTGCTAACTTTTGACTATGGAATTAAAAATTACTAAATTTGCGCCTTCGGGACAAAATAGCACCATAATAATTGCATCTAACCTTTAGGTTTCACTATAAAATTTGCATTATTATTGTATATTTAGTGTCAGCCGGCAATTAATGTCATTTTCACGTTTTTAACACCCCCCGTCAAGCTAAGGTCGTACTTTGAGGCCGTTAGTTCGACATGGGGCCACAGTTCCGACCCCCAGGTAGTTTGGTAAAGCCTGGAATAAATTTTCGAATTTTTCACGAATTAATATAATTTTCCCACATCTTCGCCTATTATTGCTAAAACTTTCCCAATTTGAGGAAGTATTTACCAAATTTTTTCCAAAATTTCAAAAGTTTAAACGCGCCTACGACGCGAGGTGCTGAGCCTTCAGGCAAATCTAGCTTGAGAGAGTATCGGAACCGTACGGAGTAACAATCATAACCCCTATGCGCACCTGAGACTCATAATGCGTTTTTTAATTATTTCATTATTGTTATCAAATAAATTCTTATTAAATATTATTAAATATTAATTATCAAATAATGCTATAGTCATACGCACACTGTATTAATGGCGCCATTAATCATTCTGTAATGCATACGGGCCAATTCGCCAAGAATTATAGGTTGTTCACCAAACGATATCCCTAGAAGGTCATAAAACAATAACGCTCGAACAGCAACCAAAATGAAACTCTAGTTGTTCAAATTTTACATAATGTACAAACACTTGTCAAACTTCATAAAACCACTCAAGGATTAAAAATATTCTAATAAAACATAAAATTTCACTATTGCTCGATCGGGAAATATCATCAAGATTCGTTATTAGTTCGCTATAATTCGCAAGTTTTATGTGTTGGTAATCCCAGAAAGCCAAAACATAAAACGTACATAGTATTCTAAAACGTGAAGCTATTCCAATATAGTATTCTAGACAAACTCAACAACTGTTTAAAACACCAAAAATCGCTTACCCGAAATTGACATTAAATCAACGTTGATATCCTTAACGGATATCGGAATTTTGCCGACTGCTTGCGCGGCGTCGGTATGGAACGGAATTTTACGCGACCGACAAATTCGGCCAATCTCTTCGACTGGTTGTCGGACGCCGATTTCGTTGTTTACTGTCATTATCGAAACCTAAATATACAGTCGCGGTCAGAAATAGGGTCAAAATAATTGGTAGAAATTTCGGTTGTGATTTCGATTAAACAAAATTTCGATCGATTTCGATTTTAGCGCAATTATGTACATAAACTTCAAATTTATAAAATTTCTATTATTTTCGATTAGACAAAATTTCGATCGATTGCGATTGCACTTATTTTTGGCCGTGACTGTCATGTACTGTATACCAGACAGAAATAAATTTAAATGTCTCAGGAAACTTTCGCAAAAAAAAATTAACAGCGTCGCAAATTTGTCATGAACAATTTGCTTTTTATTTCCGTCTGCAACCAAATACGGAAACAATTATTGCATATACATAATAATCTAAAAAATATTTCAAAGAAAAAATATCAACACAAAGTATCGCGTTCCGCGCATAGCCACAACCACAATTATCACTGATTGAGCTGACTAACAACGCTACTGCTGCTTTGACATAAAGAAGCCTATAATTTTGGAGATCACAGTCAGCAAGTACATTAATCAGTCCTTCCAGTACTCACTACAGAATTCTCCGTTCCTACGACATACATGCTGAAGCTCCGAGTTCTCAGGGGTGCCGGATGGACTCAGGGAAGGAGATCGTCAGGGGCTAAGCCAGCGCCGTTATTTGCCGATTTTACCCCAATTGTTGCTAAAAATTTTTGGAAGCGAGGGTGAATGTAAGGTTGTTCCCTCAGAAAGGTAGACTAGGGCTGCGGGGGAGGGGATAGTCCGAGATCTGTGGGGTTGGGAAGCCCTGCTTCGGCTTGAATGTCCTAAGAGCACTTAGATGTGTATATTGAAATCAAGAAAATTTGTACTAATAGTGTAGCAATTTTGCCGCGCGGTGAATGGACAAAAATTCGAAACTAGCAATCAATAAGCAGTTTTTCGAAATATTTCAAATTTTGATTCAGAGCAGTCCCAATTTTCTGTTCTAGATCCGTTCGAAGTTGTTTGGTGCTCCGTTTAACAGTAATATGTTTGATAGCTGTTCAAGTACAAGTATTTGCTCCATTTTTCTGTTCGATGTTCGTGCGTTCGAAACATAATAGTTGTTTCTGGCTAGTAGTGCACAAAAAATTAAGGTAGGTGGGACCCCTGTCAATTTTGAACAAATAGCAATAATAATAATAATAATTGATGTGTAGATGTGCAATATCAAGTCTTGGCGACAGGTGCTATTATAAAATGCAGCAAAAACCAACACATCACCTCAATATCGGAGACACATTCTAACGACTGCAATTATTCGACTTACTTTCAACAAGTCGTTCGCCTTAATAGTATCTCCTTTCAACTACAACAACAGACCACAGAAAGGGAAGCATGCGCTTTCGACGTGGGATTGTTTTTGGGCCCACGAGTGAGTCCAGGCCAAGATTATTAATCAGACCCAATTGCTTTCTAATCAGACCCATGCTAGAACCAGTATGATTTTGTGGTAAATCATTTTTGACAAAATTTCTCATAAAAGTAATCCAATATTTTAATTACTCTTACCTTAATAATTTTCCCAATAATTACACCAATGTTCCAAGCACGTTTAGTGCAGCGGACTGCCAGAAGTTGGGAGGAGCGGGGGGATGTGTGAAGCGCGCAATGGCGATATGCATAAAAATGCACATTACGCGTCAGAAATGAACGTCGCGTTTCGAAGCAGCGCTCATTTCTGACGAGTAATGTACTTACAACCGTTTCAATTTGCGTATATACCAATTTTCGCTGCTTCAGACACAGCGAAATCGTAATCAGGCCCAGTGTCATTTTGAAAAAACCCTGGTTTCGAACGTGAAATAATATAGCATCATGCGAGCAGTGAGCTAAAGGAGGGGTTTCCTGGTGCGTACTGAACAGCGCTTGAAACGCTAATTTAATATTAATTTAGGCGTTAACATATAAGATAGTTACACGATATGAGAAAATGTAGACTGTGGCGGTATGTTAAACCACGACCCGCGCAGATAATATGACAAATATAATACCAATAAATTATTTTATATCACTGGTGTCCAAGGTGTGTCGGCTCAATTACGGCGCATAGATAGTTCCAGCAGGAGACGGTAGAACGTCGAAATTTTAGAAAATCGTAACTTTCTAAAATTTTGCTTAGCGTTTCGCTCATTTTTGCCATTATTTTATTTGTAATTTTTTTTCTCCAAATAATCTTCAAATTTTGCCGATCTTCCTAAACTTTTCCGCGCACCTTGGATTTTGGAGAGGAGGGTTGGGATAAGTTTCGACTACAGAGCCTGGCACAGCTATGATATTTTTGATCATGTAGCGCGCAGTGTAGCTGTAGCCAACTTTGTACCTATTAAGTTGTACAGTGTGTTCGCCACGCCTAGTGATCCAAACCAAATGATTTTGGAGAACGGTATCACCGATTGCTATAGACAACGTCACAAGTAACAACCGGCTTCTTGTTCTCCGAATAGTACAAAATACAGCACAATATAATAGCTACCACAAATCGAATGTAGATAGATAACAGTATTCACATGTCGATGCCGAGTATTCTTCACACGTATTTTCAGGCTTAGGCTCGCTGTCAAACGGGCCTTTTTCATATAATTCCCTGTGTAATTTTAATATTGTTATCACAATAATTCATGGTTACCACTCCGATATAGATGCATTTAGTACTTGTGCCTAATAGTTACGAACAGAAATAAAAGCCAATTGTTCGGGAAGAATTCGCGAATAACAATTGAACAGATGTTCCTTTTTCGCGAAGTGTTCTAAATTATTCACCACAAATTCCCTCTTATTTCTGCCCGAAAATGTAGCTGTTAGAAAACGTCATGTGCAATTTAACGTCTAGCTCGAATTATAGATAAATACGAAATAGTTGAGCGGTTTATGGCCCCGTTCGGAAAAATTTGGTGGATTTTTAAACTACACGTAGTGTACAAATCGATTTACTTTTACCCCAATACACAAAAATTCTCTAACTTTTAGCCACGCAGAACATTACCTGCAGACCTAAACTGGAAGAAACCACAATTATTCGCAATGGGTGAAGAATAAACTGGGGTAAGCCAAAACTTACCTATGGGCAAGAGCTGTGGGATCTAATATCTGGTCTCCAGTCCCATTTGGCGATACCATGAGTATGCAAACGGCACAATTACAAAATAAGCTATTGTATGTACAATGCGCGACAGAAATGACCGCTGCTCGCTCAACGTTGTTCGTTCGTTGCCCGCTCTCTGCTCTAAAACATAACAGTGATCGCTCGCTCGAAACGCGACAGTTATTTTTGGCGCATTTAATTTCCGAACATGTCTATCAGGTCATCACAAAAGGACACATACGCAGTGGAATTAGAACCCACGTCTTTGGTAAATATTTACATTCTGTATTCTTTAATTGTATGACTCATCCTTCCGCCAGTGTATTCGATTTGAATACAAATACGATACGAATACACTATAACCTAAAGAGCTCACAGTTATTTAAGAAAAACTAATGCATAATATAAGTGCAAAATACTATATTGTAGCGTTCAGTGAATTCCGATCGTTTAACGCTATCAACCTGATCGGATTATGTTGCTAACGCAATGAACAATCGATTTACGAATTACGGTATAACTAAACGTCACTGAAACATTTCACAGTGACGTTCACACAAAGTATGACATTCGACAATACTTTATTATAAACAGCTTCCTCGTTTGGTTATTGATTCGTCCCCAAGTTACCAATCCAACGACAGAAACCAAATAATGACAATCTTTTACGCTTAGGCGCGGTGTACTGCTCAGAGTTACTACATTTTTTCATTATTTTGAAAACTTCATATAATCGTGTATGTAGTTTTTTGGAAAGAGCCATAAACATTAAAACTTTGAGCTCAAAATTTGACTATAATTTGTAGTGGAAAAATGCAGCGAATCAAGATGTTTCAAAGTCTTTTGGCTGATTTTTATGTTTTAACCTCAAATTTTTCCAAAAAATCTTCTTTGTTGTATATTGGCTGAAATAATATGGTGCAAAACTTTGAACAATATTCAATCATTCAAAATAATCAAAATGCTGAAAAGATGCTTTCAAATTTTGATCAAAGCTTGAGCTAAAAGTACAAACGCGTGAATGATAGTTAAAACAAATTATTGCTTAAAATAGACAATACAAACAATTACATCAATTCATTGCCGAAAAGAATGTTTGCAAAATTATATTTGGGGGTATGACCTGTGGTAACCCTGAGTTCCGATCTGTGGTGAACAGAGGCGATTATCCCAGTTCATCTATGAGATATAGGATTTATAGGACTGTCGGCAACTATTATGATAGTCTTAACAACAAAGTTATATAACAAAATTCAATACTACTGCTTGTATTTATGGTATTCATAACGAAATGCTAACAAAAATTAAGCGTGGCCTGCAGAAATACGCATATTCAGTAGGTAAATAACAATTATGCAACAAAACAACAATAAAAATGCTGCAAATGCAAGAAAAATCCAAAAAAAATGTCATTTCGGAAGTCGATCGGGGCAGTTTTAAAAACAAGGATGTTTGCGAAATTAATTTAAAAGGTCCGGCACAAAATGATAATTCGAGTTTAGATGGTCGTTCAAAAATCCAAATTTGTCCAGGAAAAAAAACAAAAAAGAATAATATCGTGGAACGTCATAAATCTCATTTTCAGAATATTCTAGTGTTTGTTTCTAAGTAACAACAAGAGTAGAGGACGCTAGTATGCATTGGTTTGATCTAAATATCGATATTGGTATTCAAAATGTTCACAGACACGTTGAATTTGAGATGTAACTGAAGTGACATACTCAAAAAAACAGCATGCTAGTAAAAATCTAGTTCTCTTACGTATATTCAACCGATTGGCGATCATTAGATACAAGTTGGCAGGTACCGATAAACAAACCCATTATATCCGGGGTAAGGTTCAGCGCTCTGAACCACCACAGAAGTAAAAAAGGTAGTCAAAACACCAGTGACATTTAACACGAGCAAATATTATAGTTGGAGTGGGGTGGGGGAATCGTCTTGTGGCGGGATCTCCCATTTTCTCATGATGGAGACAAAGGCTAGTAGTTTAGACAATGTCGCACTCTTGCTCTTTGAAGATTATGACACTGAGTCACATTGCTGTGTTTATAAGTCAACGACAATAAGATTTGTAGAATAAGTTGTAGTAAACTTTAATGTTCTTGTCGGCCAAGCCCTAGTGTGATTTACGATGCAGATTTAATTCATACATATATTTCTGTCTACTGCCGTTATCCCAAAAAATTTTAGCAGGATACGTACCCCAAACGATCCTGAAAAGAACCAAATCAAGGCACATTATAGCATAACGTACTACAGTATCATGATATTATATAAATTTTTAATTTTGTGGACTCTTGCTAAAGCCAAGCGGATTGCTACAAAAAAAGAAACGAACCAGCAAGGTCTCAGGACGAATTGCTTTTTCGAACACTTCAAGGTCAATAATCCCGTTTGCCTGAACCGGTAAATAAGTTACTTCGAAACCCTCGTTTTCCAAATATCGACACGAATCCAACACACACCTAAAATAATTTCCCAAAAATAAACTATGAGCGCTGAAAGGCTTTTACAAATTGAATTATTTTAGTTAGAGTAGTCGAGCAACGTAAATATCTGAAGGTTTCATCAAAAAGAACCCGCTACGAGTACCACCTCAGATAATTAATCTTGAAACCATGCACGAACTCCGAATCAATTCTACAACATAACAAACTATCCTATGTACAAACATGTATATATAAAATTCCACACATATTCTTATCACCTAACAGCACGTACTCATGATATTTTGGAAAGTTCGCCGGATGTGATCCGGGTCTTTAATCTCAAATGTACATAGCTTCTAAAAAGGTCAACGAAATAAGCCACCTATGATACTGGCCTGTCCACAGCATTACGAAGACTGGGGTGGTGCGAAACTCCGAGAGTCCCCATCTGGACTTTAGGAATAAATTCTTCTTAGAAATGCTAAATATTTCCATGTAGTTTTACTATCGTACAAGTATTATCAGGCTTTAAACCACCGTTTTAGTATAAGACATAGTGCTAATTATTGTTTTTAAAACATTTTGCATACAGAAAACATAAATTTAAAGGCAAAAATTTTCTTTTGATTTAGTTGAACATGGAAGTTTACGGAAGGTGTGAGACCGGACATGGGGAAAATCTCACGAACAAGGGGAATGTTGAAAGTGGGGAACACCTTCCCCCCTGTGCACAGGCCAGCGATATCATCCTTTAATCAAAAATATATCACTGTTTTTTGCAGTACGCGCCAGAAATGTATGTCGTATTTCCAGTGAGCGAGCGGCTCGCTCGAGATTTTGAAACTATATAAATTAATAATTTAGAACAATGTTATTTCAAGCGATTCGGAAGCGAGTTTCGAGCAAGCGACATTTCTGGGCGAGTACTGCGCTTTACTCTTATCGCAAAAACAATGAAGATGACATTTTACACATACTTTACTAGTCATAGACAAATACTTTTACTCTAAATGTTATATACATTCCAAGTTTTCATAACCACAAAAAATTCTGACAATATTAAAGATTCAAAAAACAGCACATACATTTATTTTCAACAAGAATCGTTGTGCAGCGCTTGAAATGGAGGTCGGAGGCTAGTTTTGCAAAAGTGGTCACATCTAACCTTTAACGATGTTTCAAAACTTAGGATCCTAACAGCGATATTATAAAGACAACATAAACTGGCTATAAAACTAACTTGTGTTCAGTCTGCGTGGAAATAACATGATTTTTGCCTTGAACTCCCTTGTAGAAATGGGCGACGCCCTTGACAGCGACGTTGTTCGATTCGGTTGCTCCGCTAGTGAAAACAATTTCTCGAGGATCCGCGCCAATCAAATCGGCTACCTGAAAACAAACGGTTCATCACCTAAATGTTGAGACGATTTCTACAATAAATTTCACTGTTGTCTAGTGTTTTTAACTAACTATGCAAGATGATTGATTGATAAATATTTTGAAGCATATAAAGGTAAACACAGTACTCCTCAGAAAGGACTGTTCTATGTTCGATGTTCGCTCTACGTCTGTTCGAAAAATTTCACACTATGGTCGAAAGGTATTCCAAATTTTTAGCTCACTCCCCTAAAATATTACCGATAGCTATTAAAGATTGTTCGAGTCTTGTTTATGGGAAACTAAATTGTGTTCGATGGCCATTATTTAGAAACGCGGCACGGAAGGAGGGGTGGAGCATAAAATGTACACGGAGTGTTCGATGGCAGCAACTTTTCCTGCACTCGCAGATTCGAAGAAGACAATCTCTGTGATAGTTAAATAAGGCGAAAGAACGTTGCCACGGTCGGTGCTTGGAACTTTGACTGAAATGCTGGAAGTACGATGTTAACCCGCATCACCCTACATTTTTGAAGAAACAATCAATCGACCCAGTAAACTTATTGGTGACAGTTAATGTTTGAAGTAGATAAATAAATGCATTTTTAGACTTTTTGAAATGTATAAAAATATTCTTTGCACAGCACTGTGATACATGCATCTCCATTAGGTAACCGCGGAGACAACATTTAACCCCGCCAATCGACTAAGCGGTCAGAACTATCCAATATGATACAAAAATTTTCGATTTCTGAGAACCATAAGAGTATCCCTACGAGCACGCTCTGAGCCCTATAATTTCTTATTGGAAGCTTGGAGAGACAATTTACACAGCCCATCAACTCAGAAATTCAAATTACCTCATAGCCAGACTATTAAATTTATTGCTATATCCTTAGATTTTATTATGGGTTGGTAGAAAAACAAATTGCGACGTCAAATTTTTTTGAAATAAAAGAAGACGAAATCGTATGATCCATAGCCTTCAATGACTGGCACAATATAAATACTTCGCCGAGTTTTGTTTCTACAACAATGCATTTCAAACACCACTAGTAAGCAAAAGCTTTCGGTGGAGCTAAAACTGCTTGACAATGTGTTTAGTCTGCAAAAGTGATGACGATATGTACTTTATATAAACGTGAACAGCTCCGACTTGATCTTCCGGGTCAAAATGACAAAAAACATGTTTTAAAGGTTGTGTGTCATATCGCTCCATATGGGTACCAGTATTCCGCAGCCCATATATACCGACACAGGCTTCGCATCTATAAACGCAAACAGCTCATCGAGGTCTACATCTTTACTGAACAGCACTGGGCCGCTGTGGGCCCGAACATTGTTCACTGACACTTTGCCAGAAATAGCGATTTTTCAAATTTCCGCACGTAATTTCAAGATTTACTAGCGAGTATCTATTAGGTTATGAAGCACGCTGGACACGATGATTTTGATACCTAGAGTAGAAGTTGGCTATATTATACCTTTTCATGGGGGTTAAAGTGTTTACTGACTGTCAAAATGTTCCTTTGTTTGGTTATGTATTGTGTTCAGGGGACCAACAATGGTCTATACTGGTTTTGCCACGGAGGGTCGCCAAGAATTATTGTCCCGCCCAAGTCCCCCAGAATTTTTGTGCACGACCAAAAATACAATTTTCTCTGCGACGGAAAGACACTATAATTGAAGTCATCCATTATGTTTCACAATATAATGCGATTTGTTATTGTATATTTACAGTGAAGTGACCATTTATGATATTTGCGCAATTTTTCAGACCCTCCAGTTCGAGCTAGAGAAAATCGAATCCTGCATACGATATTTGGTCATACGAGGACCAGCACGTATACTTCATGCGTTTTCAGTGGTTTTAGACCAGTTTACATCCGACGAAGTTTTATAATTTTTTCAATGAGTTTAGGTTCCAGAGGTTTTACAGTGGTCTATACATCAAGCAAAGGCTGTTACAAGTAAATCCACAGAATGACAACTTATAAATGAAATCGCGTTCTTTCTGTTTCACCCTTGCACGTACGATACTAATGCCACATTTATGGCTGGATCACATCTTTTGAACCACACAATAATGATTTCAACCACTACTTTTTTGTTACTAAAATATAAAAACCGTGTTCATATAATATCAGTTACTGGCTAGTCCAAAGTTGGAGGGCGGGAGGGCGACATTTTCGGCTGCCCCGAGAAAAATTCTGGTACCCCCGGAATAAAGCTGAGAAAAATATACGTCTAAACACGACAAAATCCGGCAAAATCCGACACCCCCGGCAGGTGAGCCGGGGGCCACCCGGCTCAGCCCCCCGGCCATAATTTCCAAGGTTTGGACTAGCAAGAGTTAATTAGCTGTCATGTTGTGGGAAAAGGTTACTGGAAAACACGATTGGTGTGACACGTCCCATCCATGTTACCAAATCCCGAGCAGCGACCTAATATAGCATCTGATCATTAAAAATAATTTTTTTAGCCTTTAAGTACAAAGTACTTTAAACACGCCTGCACACTCCAGCAGAACTACTTTCAAAGTGCTGTCCATTAATTAAACAATTATTATTGAAATCCATGGAACCGTAGGTTTGCAACTAAATAACCGGACTGTCATCTGGATTGACCGTTCTTCCGGAAGGCAATAAATAATTTTGAGCTCAAGACTGCTACAATACAATGCATCGAATTCTACATTTTCGGATAGGCCTATCCGACCATGTTGGCAATGCTGCAGATACAACACAATATCGTTTACTAGCAGCCTGGTATTTGCCGACCTGTTATTTTGTGAGCATACACTAATTCTCTAGCATTTTTCTGGTTTACCAAAAATATGTCTTACATTTTATAACCAAGGCCGTAGCCGGGAAGTTTGAAAGGGGGGGTCGCGGCCCACTGTGGGTGCCTAAAAGGGGAGGTCCGGGGGGAGGGGGGGCTCGCGCTCAGAAATGTGAAAGCGGGGTCCAGAATTGGTATGTTAAGTACGCCATAAACAAGTAAAAAATGCAACTGTTACTACAACAAAAATACCGAATTTAAATACAGTAATGTGAAGTTTGGTCAAAAATACGGGTGACAGTAATTGTTTTACAGTGCGAGGGAGGCTAGTTTTAAGACAATTTCCGACATGATTTTCAACCGGAATCATTTAAAAACAATTTTGTTTGGGGTTGAACCAAAAAAAAGGGGGGGGTCGCGACCCCCGCAGCCCCCCCCCCGGCTACGCCCTTAATTATGGCCCACTAACCAGGAGTGAATAAATGACTACTACAAAGTTTTATTATTTATTCTCGATTATTCCAAGGCACTATGTGCTCACAATCTTTGCCGATAAAGTCGTTGAGACAGACAAAAATGTACAGAGTACATCGTGTGACGTATAATATGTCGATTACACCGACTAGCATAATGCCGCAAACAGGATGGACGAATGAAAAACAGTGCAACAACTTTCAGTTCACAATCAGCATTAAATGTCGCCTCAAATATGAGCACACTTCTTACTTGCTTTCGTGCCTTTTCCATTGCGGCTTCACTTTCCCAACCGTACTGATGAGTTCGACTGTGCGGATTACCAAATTGCGTTACACAATATGGCAACATCGCATCAAGTACCCGTGGATCCATTGGTGTAGTAGCCTAAATTATATACGCAGTGAATGGGTACGAAAACTTCCCACAAGGACAACAGTATCAGTACAATACATCAGTATTACATTAAGGGCAACGCTATGGGTATTTACAGCATCCTTCAAAACTACCGTCCTGCCCACAGTGAAAGTAGGATCCCCTTGACCAATTTCCAAATCCTTTTATGTATATTGACAAAAATTTTTTTCCCATATTCCTCCCATCAGTCACGCGAATTCAAATGTTCCGAGCTCAAATGGTATTTACTATCTCTAAAATTATATATGTCTTGTGTATATACTATTTTTTAACAATTTATATTGGTAATTTTAAAACACTGTACTATACTGGCATCTCCAAAATTGCGAGAAGGTGGAGCCTTGCATTTTGGGCGCCCCGTGGCAAAAAAACAATTGCTCACCGGTTAGGCCTTGCTGAAAAAAATTTTGCTTTCACCCCGAAAAGATCCCTTCACTTGACATTGAAGCTTGAGAAATTTTTTTTACAAAAATCACCTTCTGAGGTTAAAAATTGGGCCCCACTTGATGCGCCTTGGAAAACCCGTCGCCCCCCCAATTCCGAACTAGGTGACCCACGATTCATGGCTCATGTCAATTTTAAGCGAATGCGGAAGAAGTTCTAATGTGATACTATAAATACGGCAGTGAAAAGAGACTGAAATATGTAGCATATGTTACAAAGCTTTTTTGCCCCAATTTGAAATGTTTTTCGTGAATAAACATGCCACCCAAAGACATTTCTCGCATTTTAAGCATTCGTCAATTTTAAGCGAATGCGGAAGAAGTTCTAATGTGATACTATAAATACGGCAGTGAAAAGAGACTGAAATATGTAGCATATGTTACAAAGCTTTTCTGCCCCAATTTAAAATTTTTTTGGTGAATAAACATGCCACCCAAAGACATTTCTCGCATTTCGGAAGACTGCGTACCGGCCAGAGCCATAGAACCGTGCTTTCCTTACACCTATGACGTAAAATCCCGAAATTCAAAAAGTACTACATAGTAAAGTTTTAGCAAAGACAGTTTTGAGACTATTGGGATCACTTGGATTATTTAAGATTATTGAAGTCACTAATATTTGCAATAATTGATGTGTTACAAACACAGTGATAGGTGCACAAATAGGTTCTGTTATGCGTCCTTATGCATGGTAAGAGGAAACACAGTGAGCATGGCTAGTCTGCGCTTTTCGACTATTTCTAGGTCGCACATTGAACATCCAGAGCCCCTTCTAAGTCCCAAAAATAATATATCAGCAATACAATCAGGCTAACATTTTCAGCAACCATAGCTGGTTTTCCCAAATTGGCTCGAAAGTACATGGAGGAACCAAATTAAAGGGCAAGAAATCGCCCCGAGGGCTCAAACTGATAAACTGAGAAACGCAATCCTTGATACGCAACCAAGCAACTGTAAACACGCTATATTGTAGACATCGGGTTCATTGACCCTCAGCACATCGAAAACTTATGAAAAGGCAATAAACCTACACGCTGAACTTTAGGTAACCAAATCATTGTATTCAGCTTACCAGATAATCTATGAGCACAGTTTTTGATGCCCTGAACGATATGCATAATCAGACAAAATGAAAACGCACTACATTTTTGAAATCGGGCTCGTTGGTCTTAAAACCCTTGAAATCAAAAGAAAATGCATAATATAGTCAAGTTGGAACCTAGATAGCAAAACCATCGTACCCAGCGTGTTTGATAACCTAATACGTATATACTCATTTTAAAGTAAAAACAAGCAATAACACGGCGAAATTTGAAAAAATAGGTATTTGTGGCAAAGGGTCAATGAACCATATTCGGGCCCACAGCGACCTAGGGAATGGTCCCACAAAAATCGTGGTCAGCAAAGGTGTAGATCTCAATGAGTTGATTCTGCATATGGGCTTGGGAGATATTGCTTCGACACACTGGAACCGTATCTCTAGATTTGGAAAAGAACCCTAAAAACCCTGTTTTTTGCCAATTTGACACAGAAGATGAGATCGGAGATGTTCGCGTCCAACTAAAGGGCACATCGTGTCACTTTTGCTATCAAACAAAAAAATTTGTTGAAATCCGTCAATCTAAAAATACATTATAAATAACAGCGACAGATAAAAAAAATTTTGACGGTATTTCTCCCTAGCGCTTCCAGTGGAAATTCCGTTTCAATTATATAGCGAATTCCTATCAATTACGTAACGACAATTTTAGAGTTTCAACACCAAAGCACAAGCACCTAGACAGCGTTTTTGAGCTCCGAAAAAAAGGTCAATATTTTTTACTACACGGAGGGAATATTGATACATTTCAGTCATGCAAAACGTATCTGGGGAACTTGGATGAAACCGACAAATACCTAAGATCCGAAGTACCTAGGGACCCAACTTCCGCTCTCAGTGGAAAACCAGGTAAGAACTTTTATTTTTTCTTTCTAAGGCAAAGAGACAAAAACAATCAAAATTTTTTAATCGCAACTTTAAATACAAATATATAATTTCAAGAATGACTTTTTCGAACTGTGCCACTCCAGCGCTTCCCGTATTGAACACATAGCTCATGATTGTTTTCATCATATTCAACACCTCAGAAAAACCCATAATCCTGAGCTGGCCCACTACATACAACAAAATCAAAAATATATGAAATTTGACCAGACCAATTTTTGGAGCCAATATTTAGAAAATCTGAGCTTTCAGCGCCATCCCACAGGGTGATTGCCACACTGAATGTAGTTTCAAAACAACGAAGTCAGCAAACTTAATGGGTGTGATAACTCTAAAGGCCCCTAGTCCATTGTTCACTTTAGAGGATAACATGCTTAGTAACACGTAAGATAACCAAAATAAAAATTTTATCCATAAGTAAATGTGGGTTTGGTGAAAGTTTTAACAGGAAATCATTGGAGCAGCGCAACCATTACATATTGCCAGGTTCAAACTAGACTATGATACACGTCGATTTAAGAATTAGAGAAAATTATTCGATCCAACAATGAGTTAGTTATACGAGACATAAACAAACCAAAAAAATTTATATATATAGTAGACCGCTATTTAATAAATTTTACTCGTTCTGTTTTAATTATGCGTAAACTCTAAACTATATCGTCAAAATGGCTATTATAAAATAATCAGTGAGGATAATTAACATTAATTCACCTGCACATCCAAGTAGAGCGGACGAAATCCTTCGCTCTCATACTGCTCCATCGTTTTACCCGTTTTCGTTGTTTGCACACCAGCTGTTTCTGCCGCAGTTTTGGTTACAAGTGACCGCTTGTTAAGACTTGCGAGCCGGCCAGAACCTCGACAACAAAGCATTACAGAACGCACAATGCTGGTATTACATTGCACCGGCATGGCGAACAATTATTCCGACTTGAAACAGGTTTAATATAAATTGTCGAATCGAGATAAATTTACACTGAAATTGTGTCACAAAAATATAGGATAATCTTTATTATACTCGAGAGCGTGGTTGATCCAGACGCCTAACCTTACACCAGAAGGACGCGTTTTTAATTACAATAATTTACTATATATACAGCTATGGGCTGTAATACAGTGCGTCTGTTAACCCACTGCCTATTTTTATTACATATTACATATACGGCCAAGTGGGTTGCATTTTTCCGACATTACTATAGTAATAATAATGTATTAGGATTATAAGCTTAAAAACTCACAGCCCCAGCATGGGCTCTTCAAGTTTGGGGGGAGGGGAGTGCGGTCACCTGGCAAAATCCGACTGCCCCCGGGTCGTGCCCCTGGCAAAATTTTGGGCTTCACCCGTGTAATTGACCCTTGACAAATGTTTTGTTTCCAATCGGTCCAAAGTACATAAAATTTAATCAAAATTTGTATTGACATTCATTCATGAGTCGAATAATTTCGCAAGTTTTGCTTCAAAATCCCTTTTTTCTCCATCAAAAGCCCTTTGGAAATGATTCTGATACGATTTTTACCCGTTTTTCTCTTGGCAAAATCGAGCGCCACCCGGATCATGCCCCCGGCACAATTTTCAACGAACGGAGAGCCCAGCCTGCTGGGAGTCACTAGCGGCTTTCCGAAATGCGCTCCAGTGTTCCAACCACTAAACCACAGCGGTCAGTTTTCTATTTATGTAATGTATTATATATATTCTATTCAGCTATGCGTCGTAAAACTGCATCTTTTTACGCTACTGTGTATTATTAAGTATTGTATATACCGCCAAATGGGTTGCATTTTTCCAACATTCCCCTTTGTCGGCGAGACGGTACCCCGACCGTCAACTTGAAGTAGAATCCAGTGCTTTATCGTAGTTTTCAATTTATGTAATTTATTATATATTCAGCTATGCGCTGAAATACAGTGCGTCTATTAGGCTACTGTATATTATTATACATTATATTCCGCCAAGTGGGTTGCACTTTTCCTACAATGACAAATACATTTGTTATTTCGTTTTGGATGGTAGAGGTAGGATTTTTATGTCGGCATTCGGTATTTAAATGGGAAAGGGATTCGTGCCCGAAGCTTGTGGCCAGTAGAATGCCGGTGGGACAGCGAGTACGGCACGCATTCTTTTTGGGAGCGACCTGTGTCTTGCGAGGAGGCGTGACTAAGACTAAGCACTCACGTTTCCAGAACTCGGCATTACAGACGCTAAGTAAAATATTTATTTTTTACAAAACAGTTAAGTATACAGCACACCACTTATCGCGCCGTTGGTTTGGGTTGTACTATTCTTGTCCACTATTGTTGTGGTCCCTTTTTATACTATTTTCCAGGCTCCGGCACTTCTGATCCTTTTCTTTAGTTCTATTACCCCTTATGATTTATTGCTTTATTTATTTATTTATTACTTCATTAGTTCTCGTTTGAGATTGATACAAAGTATCGTGGTCGCAGATACTCCGTATTATATCTAATTACCTTAATCTAAAATCTTAGATTTAAGTTATTTATTACCCCTATCTTACGTAACGTACACCCGGTCGGTATACTCGAGGGTTATATTATAAACTAGGTTGCCGCGGTCGCTAATACCCTTGTTGGAACATTTTCTACTCGTCCTCCAACACCCGTTCGGTAAGCTAAAGGTAATTTTTGAGCAAGTACTGAAAGTGCTTAAGACAGCGTCGTTCTAATGCCTCTGCTTTCTCAGTCTCCCTGGATTCTCAAGAAATTTACCCCTTGTCCTTAGCTCTTTCAATTCTCACTCACCTGCGGCTGACTCAGGCCGAAATTTGACTTTTATATATTCTATGCTACTTGTATTGAGTTACAGGCTTGATTCCTTAAGCCAACACAACTTATATACTTGTAGTATACTGCCAGTATCCTCTATATGACACGTATTAACACACTACTTTATCTTTGACACCAGGTACATTGTAGTTCTCCTAGACGCTACGTAATCTTAGTTTATGTCCGCATACCCACGTGTCCACTAACGCCATGGTTCGGCTCTTTTAAATCGCAAGCACGTATAAAAAAGGAACCTCGAAGACAACAGCACGGGACTTCTTTAAGTAGGCCGCAAAACACTACCCGCACTTAATTCTTTGCGTGTAATATAAAACAAAAAACTAAAATAAAACCAGCAGATGATACCACCTACACAACCGCAATCCACGAGAACCAACCATCAACTGAAACCCAAAATCAAAGAAATTAAATCAATTATGAAAAAGTCGCGTCAATCATGTGACTGATGACTCATTAGTTTACAATTTTCTGGAAACATTCCAAGCAATGATAATTCCCCAAAGACCCCCATTGGAACGTACCCGCTTAGCTAGTTCATCCCTGGAAAGAAAAACCCCGAAAATAAAAATTCTGGTGGCTTTGGGCCTATAAGTGCCTACTTAGCTTTGTCGGAGGTTCCCGAGGCTAGATAAGGGGTTTAAGTCCCAATTCACTCAAAATTTAACTAATAATTACTAAATTAATTTTTCTTTAATTCTTGGCCTAATTTTTTGGGGGAGCACTTAGCCAGTGTGATCCAGCCAACGAAGAATGTCAGGTCTCCAAAAGCGGCACTTTCCGATCACATGATTGACGCAACTCTGTCACCATTGGTCCAGGTTTTGATTTTGGAACAATCACATATATAAATAATTAAAGTAATACCCTATTACTATTTAATTTAATAATACTAATATTCCTAATAAAATCTAGGTGGTGTGACTTAAAAGAACTAAGCCGTAGAATTTTATAGTAGCACATAAATTATCAGAGTCGAATGAGAATCTCCGGGGCAAGAACAGTATAGGGGTTAACTTCGTGAGAAACCCAGGACGAGTAAGGGGTGTGGAATCGGACGACCAATTCTTGAGATCCCTCATCCCTCATAACCACATGTTGCATTCTTTTCCGGTGCAGGAGGATCGAGAGAGAAAAAGTTCTAGCTGGGGCGGTCGTCACCACACAGTTCTTAATTATAATTCTCCAGCCATTCGGGGTTAACTGCTTTAAAAAAGGACTAGTACTAGTGTAAATCTACGGTTTAGGTTAAGATAACTAAATAATCGTACAGTACGCCATCTGTTCGGTGGTAACCGTACCAACCTCAAAAGGGGATTAGTAAATTATCAGATAATCTAAATCTTAAACCTATACCACTCAGTTACAACGCAGTACGTCAGCCATTCGGGGGTAACTGCTTTAAAAATAAGAATCGTTATTAGAGTGCATCTAAGGTGTAGGTTCAGGTACTTAAATAATCGTACAGTACGCCAGCCATTCGGGGGCAATTGTATTAAACGTCACAAGAGGAGTATTAAAGTAGCAGATAACTTAACTCTTAAATGCTAATAGAGGAAACAGAAGGATCAGTAACGTGGTACTTTTACTAAAATAGTTCAGAACAAGAACTAAAAATACCGGTGGTCATAATTAGGTGTAACGCTAAAGAATCGTGCCGTCGATTGCGTACCTTATCCTTAGCGGTTTTATAAATAAACATTCTTACTCGTACATTGGTTCTAAAATCATTGTCCCACAATTGTTTACACATAGTCACGCATCCTCGCAAGACAGACCATAATTAAAAAAACGCAGATCGCTTCCCAACGGCATTCTACTGGCCGCACCTCGTTCCCATCAATCTTCGGTGACGAATCTCTTTCCCATTTTAATTCCGATAGTTGTCATAAAAAGTATCCTCCCACCGTACCCCAATAAAACTCAAATAAACCAACAAGCTTAGGGAACCCCTTACTGATATTTTATTTGATTTTGAATGGGGGTAGGGTTGGAATGAGAATTTATTGACGGCTATTGGATATTAAAATGGGACGGGATTCGTCAACAGAAGATGTGGAGTTCGAGGTGTAGCCAGTAGTACACTGGCGAGCAGTATAATTCGAGGTGTACTTTTACGTTAGCTGTTACTCTACTAAAGTTCTTATGAGTTCACACAATCGGCTCCCGAATGGCTGACGCGATTGCAGGGTTAAGTAATTACCTTAACCTGAGCCTTAGATTTTCTCTAATAAGTGCCGGTTATATTATGTTTGTAGTCGCCCCAGAATGGCTGGCTGGCTACTTATGTGAACTAGATAGTAGCGGTCGACTATTACTTACGTAATTGGAAATTTTGCTCAATCCCTAGGTCCCAGAATGGCTGACCAGCTGGCTGGTGATTAGGTACTGTTCTGGAGACTTTGGCCGTCAGAATCCAGTCCCCTTACTCGCACGGTCTTCTCAAGTTAACACTACTTGCGGGGCCGCCACGAATGGCTGCCGCACCCAACAAGCAATGCTACTATTCCCGGACCCACCTGTTCTACAGGCTTTTCTCACTCAACTATGGGGGCCGAAGGTTTACGTATTATTAGCCACGTACTAAAGTTGATACAGAGTCGCTCTTAACATCGGGGTTTTATATTACCTACGGTTTTATTTGGAAGGATTAGTATTACTAAAATAATTACTAATAGTTTCTAAGTACCTAATTGTAAAGATCGTCCTTAATAAGTGCCACATATACGGTGAAATCCCGAGAATGTCACTCTAATACAATAAAACAGTGCAGTCAATTCGCAAATGCTTCTAGATACCGTTGGAAGGTCGAGTATAGGTCTTTCCTTTATGCTATAACAATGCCAAGGAAAGCCGAGTATAGGCCTTTCCTTAATGCAATTCTCTCAATCAGCCGTGTGATTCACTCGACGCAATTCTTGTCGGGGCTGGCACCTTTTTCACATATATAAATTTTTCAAACTTTTATTAAAATACCGGTGCCGGCCTCCACTCCCGCCTTGTTATTCCCTGTCGTCCTTGGTATGGTCTATGCGCGCAGTCATTGCGAAACGCTATGTATATAACTCGTTAGTCGTTACCTAAACATATGCCTGCAATGTATTTTTCCAAATATATAAAACATATATATATAATAAAACATGCAAACACCCCCATTTTCACAAATCTCTATATATCCCAAAACCTAAATTTTATACTTAAAAATCACTTAAAACTTATTCTTTTCTTTTAAATATCACTTTTCCTAACCCATACTTCATATTCACCCATCCTTTTTCCTTAAAACCAAAATTAAACCAAATTCCACTTTTTCTAAATTTCCCACCTTTCTCAACAAAAATTCAAACTACCCTCACTCTCCCAAAACATAACAAATCACCTTCAAATTTTAATATCTTTTTTCCCTTCCCATACCTATTCATATATCTAACCTACCGCTTTCCCCTCTTTCCATATTCCCCATTTTTCATATTTTTAAAACATCTCCCATTTTCTCAAAACTTAACCCCCACTCCTCAAATTCTTAACTTCAACTTCCTTACCTACCCCTTCATCATATTAAAATTTCACTACCCATCTCTCCCTACTTTTTCCAAACCCCACCTCACCTATCCACTCCATTTCTTCAAAATTCCTCATTTTCAAATTTTCTATTAAACTCCCTCTCAAATTTATAATATATAGTAAATATATGCTATTTTTCATTGTTATGGTACGTAGTACTCGAACGGTACGAGGTACCGCTTCTTTTCGCCAGCTGGGCGTATTACATATTCATACATAGTTACTAGTAAATATGTGGAATTGGATTATTATGATTATTATTATGATGGTATATGATGAATTACGTTTGGTGAGATTTGTACGAGAGGTGAATTTGCTATGTTTTTTTCGACGTGTACAATATAGCGTTTGTTTGGTAGTATATAGAGGTGGTTATTGAATTATTGGTCGACGAGAGAGCTGTGATTGGAATTTTACGAAGGATAATGTGTATTAGAATATTATTTGACTTTTATTTTGAAGACGAGTTAGCTAGTGTATATATGTTTACTTATGGTATTTTCTCTCAGCGTTTTGACGTACCGGGAATTACAGTTATCTGTTCTATTCGGCTCGGCCGCACAGCCACAAAGCGCAGTTGGGCGGACTTTGTGGTTTTCATTTCAAATTACTCTCATCCACTTTTTGTGATTTTTCGATTACTACTTAACTAAACTATGGCGTCTGGTTCGGCGAATCTTACTCCGGCTCTAATTAATGTATAAATTCTAACTGTTCATTATCGAAGTGGGACACGTACAATTGCGCTCCGGTAGGATGTGTAGCGGATACAGTTCTGTCCACGTGAATAGGTGTTAGTTTATGGTGAAGCAACATCTCCGAGTATTCAAAATGATCGTGTGGTTTTGGTTGTTACCAGATAAAAAACCAATGCAAGTTGTAAACTACTATTCGGTTAACCCCCATGTCGTGTACTACCGTAGATCTATCGGGTGATTATATTGGAGAGTAAGGACTATTGCGAGCAAGTGTTATATACATTGCATGATACCAATTTTTCACGATATGGCTGTGGTGGAGTGTAAATAATTCCGGAGTGACGGGGAACTGCTACGAATACGGATCCTACGGATAGTTATTGTGTCGTTTAATACTTACGAGTTATAAACTAGTGTTATTTGTGAAGAAACGCGGAGTGCCATTACGCAGAAGTGTTGTCTTAAAGTTCCATCGAGTTGTGACATTCGTTGGACGCTCAATCCAACTGGTACCTTCTTGGGAAACCAAAAATACTGCATTAATCGTTATAGTGAGACGCTGCGAAGTGCCACTAAGCTAAAAAACGTGTAAATAGTTATTACTAATCGGATGTTGTTGGTACCTTCAAAAGAGCGAAATAAAACCTTATTGCCAACTCAATGAGCTATTTCCGTTGGGTCGATTTTGAAACGGGTGAAGCTAGGAAACCTGCTTATCACCACTCATCTAGTACGCTAGACCACGAACTCGCGCACCGCAGCGACTGGTACTCAAGGTTGTTTTGGTGGCTAAAATTGTAACTCGTGTACCTTTTTTGTGTATTATAGTGGTCACTGGGGACCGGAGCGCGGCGTAAGCACGACACTACACCGCCGTAAGAATAGATTGAGCTCCGACAATTCTTTTACGTTAAACAATACCCGGCCAGAAAAGTCAATGAAAAGCCATTAAAATTTAATTGAAAGCCATTAGACGCTAAGCATCAATCGCAATAACACTGCTAGACTATTTGGCAGTTCCAACATACACGCATATATTTAGCCGCAGCTTAATTCAAACTAGTGCCAGAAGGAACTAGCTAAGTAATTTTTGAATACAAAAGTTAAAAATAATGCGATTAGACTATAAATAAATATTTCATGTCAACTTCCGCGTTGAGCTCGTGAACGCAACACCAAGACTGACTAAGATAAAATTATAACTCTTAACTTAAGTTAGCTAATACGAAAAACATGGAAAATTATGTAAATTACGTAAGTTTAAGGTAAGATTTTAGGAACTAAAATTTTATGAAATTAAAACTTAGGATATACTTTTTAGGGATCGGTAAGTAAATGAAAAACTGAAAAACGTTTTAAGGGTTTTGGGACCTGTTACTTTAGGGAACCCCCAACACATTCAAGAAGCGAGAAAAAACGGATATCCCAAACTACCTAGCTATGTAATAAACGTATTTTCACGGACAAAAGACGCAATTCATAAAAACAAATGAATGCCGGGTGTTTCATAAAAAATTGCTTTTTTCTGGAATTTAATTGGGAGTTTCGCGCCGGATGCTGACACCTTGTGCATCCAGTGGCTATCGAAGCACTTGCTCACCACCGATGATGCGGATTTGTTGCTCAGAAACAGAGTTCAGTGTGCTTCAGTGGCGTGTTGTATTTTTATATCCTGGCTAATGAGGCTTATGCGCTCGTATGCCCTACGAAACAGCCATCTTGGTGGATCTGTATAATTGTGTTGTAGGATTTGAGTATCGCTGTCATCGGTTTATAATTAAATTCGCAAGCGGTAATGTTACTACGTGTTGTTATTATTTGTTAATAAAATTATACTGCTTTGCGTAGTAGAGATAATGTCATTTGATTCACGATTTGATACACGATTAATAATCAATATGTGTATTTAAAAATCTACTATAAATCATGATAGAAATGCTGCATTTCAAACCAATACATCGAGAATTGAGTCAGGCATAGGTATGCGTAGGAAGTGTAGTTGATGAATGACGCTGCCTAAAGGCTAATACCCCAAACTCAAATATACCCCTCCACCCCCCCAGATAAAACTCACAATATTTTTCACATTTTAGCGACATTTCGAATCAAAAGCATAATTCAAATGTGTAAAATTAAAAAACGTTTCAATCTAAGAAAATGTGCTAATTAAGAGTATTACATAGAATTCTAAATATTAAATTTAGAAAACTTGGAAGGGTCCTCTAATGACGACATCATGCTATAGTGAGTACTTAGTGAAACTGAAATTTTAAAACGTCTTCGGTTGAGAAGATCGTGCACTCAATGAGACCATATTTGTAGGATTAGAATATTGCACTATTATAGGTAAAATTATACATATCGATGTCCCGGCTTTTGTTTGGCTTGAAGCTGTGGCTGACAACCAGCAAAACCATAGTTATTTATGCAGACGGTTAGTGTATTTGCCTTCGTGCTCGAGCTGACAAGCAACGGTCTTCGTGGCGTTCGTTTTCGACCACGTTCGACCGTTTCCGGAATTGTGGCGGATGTTCCATTGACATGGCATCGTTTCCAAAGCCTGTGTGATAATAGAAGTTTGATCTGTTTTTTTGCTTTGCTGTCGTGAGTGAGAATGTGATAAACCACCGCGTCTGTCGCTATTGCTGCGACGTTGGCGACTGCGGCGGTTGTATCAGCGTTGTTAGTGTGGTCTGTCGCGTGAATCCGTGGCATCTACCATTACGCACGGCTTATCTCCCGGTTTATCGAATAGTTTGACTCGTTTGTCGTTGAGTTTGATCGTACGGTAGCTGGTTCCGTTATTTTTCGATTGATGCGTAATTCGGTCTGCAGTCTCGATCAATTTATCGTCCGACAACATGAATCAGAAAAGGGATTTTGGTAGAATCTCTCATGTTCCTAGTGCGACCAAACTATCGTTCGGGCGTGTCAGTCGTCGCAGGTATTGGTGAAACCAGGAATTTTTGACGGGGGTCTTATCACACCTGAAGTCTCCATACACCAGCAACAGACCTTTCGTCGGTCGACCGCCCGCGCGCCCGAAAAATTATGGTAAAAATAGGCTGAAATGAGCAAAGATTGCGGTACAATTGGTAAAAAATAGCGCAAAAATGAAAAAATTAATAACTAGTTGAAAAAAATACCGAGACCATCATATATTCCTGCAAACCTGGCGGACGTTCGACACCTATGGAACTCAACTCATCCTTGATAAAAAATTTTTTGACGTTGCCCTAATTTTGTAATTTTTCACAAATTTTATATGACTCGACTTAGGTTTGCCGGGGAGGGGGTGGAGCACCCCTGCCCCCTTTAAATCCTCTAATGGCTTCGGGAACATGGTAAATATGGGCTTACGGAATAAACGCCTTCCCCTATCGCCACCTATGCTATATCTATTATATGTATATACACACGATGACACTCCTAAGTCTCAGCGATCTACAGCCGGGGTCGGCGGTGGGACGGGTAGGTCATTTGAGGGGGTAGAAGCCCTTCTGGAAAAGGTGGAAGTTCGAGAAGGTTATCTCATGGGTAGAAGTGCTCGGGGAGGACCTCCAGAGGATTGCTTAAAAAAGTTGACGAACTCCCCACTCAAGGACACCCATTTTTGAAAATTTTTGCTCAAATTTTCTACGCGCCTTCACCATGGGGAGGGGTAGGGGAGGGTGCGGTGCACCAGGGCGTAAAGTGGTATCATCAGGGGTAGAGCAGGGTCTTGGCGGGTATGTCGAGGTTTCCGCGCGTATAATTTAATGGCCTGAAATCCTGATTAGGCTTGTATACATGTATATACAACCAACGCTGAGTTTGTCGGAATTATCGTTGCCCGTGGTTTTGTATCTACAGGATTGCAGAAAACGCTACTTAAATTCCGGTTTCTTTGGCAGATATCAAGGAAATTATTTTTTATTAGTCAGCTATGTTTGCTCCGTAGTTTGGATATTTAGTGGTTGATTTGTGCGAAGAATGGCTACAGGTAAGAGTGAGCAACTGGTCCAGGACGGATATATTGGGAGCGAGGACTGCCAGGTCCCCGCCCTCTTCCTCTATTTTGCATTAAGACATAAAAAAATTTTTGGCGCTGTTTGGGCTGGGAGGGGGGAAATCAGTAAATGGTCGCACGCCGCTGAAATTGGTACCAATCGACTCAGCTCGACGAGCTGCGTTCAAAAATACCGCATACTACCATTTTCCAAAAAAATATTTTTTTCGTTTTTTATGTTTTTACCCAATGGTAAAATGTTTTTACCTGTGAAATGTCACCTGAAAATTTTGAAAAAATTTTTTCTGCAAAATGGATGATGCACCTAGATCGATCCAGCATTACAGCAGAAACTCAATGGTGCCATTCATAACGATATATCCGGCCTCCCTCTGATATTATCCGCAAGAACAGTTAACCACTTCGGAAGTAACCCTTTGGGAACGCTCCATTGATCGATTGATGATTTATTTTCCATTTTTTTATATTTTACAGCATAATATTATGCTATGGAAGCACGTGGTACACCTCAAAATACTAGATTTAACTTGCCGTCAAACTTCATTCGCTTGCATATAATCCTAAGCGTTAGACTAAGCCTAAGACTTAGACTAAGCCTAAGCCTAAGCCTAAGCCTTAGACTAAGTCTAAGCCTAAGCCTTAGACTAAGCCAAAGCCTAAGCCTTAGACTAAGCCTAAGCCTAAGCCTTAGACTAAGCCTAAGCCTTAGAGTAAGCCTAAGCCTTAGACTAAGCCTAAGCCTTAGAGTAAGCCTAAGCCTTAGACTAAGCCTAAGCCTAAGCCTTACACTAAGCCTAAGCCTATGCCTTAGACTAAGCCTAAGCCTAAGCCTTAGACTAAGCCTAAGCCTTAGACTAAGCCTAAGCCTAAGCCTTAGACTAAGCCTAAGCCTAAGCCTTAGACTAAGCCTAAGCCTAAGCCTTAGACTAAGCCTAAGCCTAAGCCTTAGACTAAGCCTAAGCCTTAGACAAAGCTTAAGCCTTAGACTAAGCCTAAGCGTAAGCGTTAGACTAAGCCTAAGCCTAAGCCTTAAACTAAGCCTAAGCCTAAGCCTTAGACTAAGCCTAAGCGTTAGACTAAGCCTAAGCCTTAGACTAAGCCTAAGCCTAAGCCTTAGACTAAGTCTAAGCCTAAGCCTTAGACTAAGCCAAAGCCTAAGCCTTAGACTGAGCCTAAGCATAAGCCTTAGACTAAGCATAAGCCTTAGACTAAGCCTAAGCCTTAGACAAGCCTAAGCCTTAGACTAAGCCTAAGCCTTAGACTAAGCCTAAGCCTTAGACTAAGCCTAAGCGTTAGACTAAGCCTAAGCCTTAGACTAAGCCTAAGCCTAAGCCTTAGACTAAGTCTAAGCCTAAGCCTTAGACTAAGCCAAAGCCTAAGCCTTAGACTAAGCCTAAGCATAAGCCTTAGGCTAAGCATAAGCCTTAGACTAAGCCTAAGCCTTAGACTAAGCCTAAGCCTAAGCCTAAGCCTAAGCCTTACACTAAGCCTAAGCCTATGCCTTAGACTAAGCCTAAGCCTAAGCCTTAGACTAAGCCTAAGCCTTAGACTAAGCCTAAGCCTAAGCCTTAGACTAAGCCTAAGCCTAAGCCTTAGACTAAGCCTAAGCCTTAGACTAAGCCTAAGCCTAAGCCTAAGCCTTACACTAAGCCTAAGCCTATGCCTTAGACTAAGCGTAAGCCTAAGCCTTAGACTAAGCCTAAGCCTGAGCCTTAGACTAAGCCTAAGCCTAAGCCTTAGACTAAGCCTAAGCCTAAGCCTTAGACTAAGCCTAAGCCTAAGCCTTAGACTAAGCCTAAGCCTAAGCCTTAGACTAAGCTTAAGCCTTAGACTAAGCCTAAGACTAAGCCTAAGCCTTAGACTAAGCTTAAGCCTTAGACTAAGCCTAAGACTAAGCCGGGGGGCTCCCGCCCCCCGGAACCCCCCACAAAGCCGCTACGCTGGCTAACTGCCACAGTTTTGGGTGCAGAGTACTGGTGGTTGCTCGCCTGAGTTTGCCGGTGCAGTATTTCCGGATACTCTAATCGAAGCTTCAAGCTTACCCTAAAATTGAGCCCAGTCTAAACCTAATTTCGAACATCAAAATATCCATTTTTCGCCTGCATTCCCGATATCGGGAGCCATATCTTCTTGTGACGGACAGTAATCGTCATACCCCATGCATGGCCGTATAGCACGTTGCATTTTCTATATGATTTCCAAATTTTAGCATAATCGGTCAATCCAATCCCAAGTTATGTCCAAAAAGGTCAAAAAACCAAAATCCATATTTTTAAAAAAATCCGACCCCTGAAATTGGGCCCCTCTCCTGGACTCGCTTGAAGTGCTAGAGCCCTGAAACCTTTTCTATTGGAAAGAGCAAAAAAGCCGGTCCATGGGGATGGGGGGGATGACGATATTAAACGGACCTTTAGAAAAAAATTTCCCAAAAAAGCCTCTATACCCCAAAAAATCCAAATAAAAAGAACAGTAATTTAGCATCATCATCAGGTTATACCTGAAAAGGGGCGACCCTGATCTCAAAGAGATCTCTTTTGTGGGTAAGAGATGATTGGGGGTCCAGAGACTATATGGGGGCTATACTGAAAAGATGGTGGGCTTTTTCCTCTCAGATTTTTCCCCTCAGCCCAATCAGAGCAAATTTTTCTGTGCTATAACATATAAATTTAGATTTCGATCCTTATAAAACACATATTTACACTGAGTAGATTGAAATAGAGCTAAGACAAACACCAAAATTTCACTCTCCAAGTCTGAAAGGGAACGACAAATTGCCTAGATGTGGGGCTAACAAGTACCTACCTTGTATTTCCGCTACTCCTCTCGTTTCGACGACCTATATCCGCTACCGCATCTAGTTGCTTCTTTTTGATGCTAATGATTTCTAGGTAATGAATGGACAAGAACCACATGAGGCTGTTGACTATATTATCTATCACAAATTGTGCGCCGTTTATTGTATCAAAGAGAGATCGTCGGTAAAGACAGCATTTGCGCTGTCGAAATATCTCTAACGAAATCATACTGTCATCATGTCATACTATTTTGCGTCAAAATAGCACAAAAAATAATATTATATCGAATATCGATCCAGTTTCGCTTGGTTCGATTGAGATTAGCGGTGAGGCTGAAGTAAAACGACTCAAATAAAATTTATATATCGGCAAGATTTCGAATACATTGTCCAATTTTATAAAACTATTTTAGTACTTTGTACGACCGTTTTATCGACAAATTTCCAAAATCGTATAATCAATCATATATGGAAATACAGTGATCGTGATAAAACTCAAAATTATACATAATCGGCTAAAATACTAGATGATAAGATACAATTTGAGTAAAATCATGGTGCACTACCGTGGAAGCTTTTTAATAATTTAAATTTAAATTAAAAAACAATTAAAAAAAATTAAAATTAAAAATTTTAATAATTTTTAATATTTTTTCATAATTTTGTTAGTGTTCCACTGTGGTACTGAAAATGTGAAACGATCCCGTTAATTATGGACCGTAAACCAGGAACATAATGCGTTTTTAGATTGGCATTTCTGTGAAAAATTGTCATCATATTCGTATGATGCAACGGCTACTGTTGTGTCTCTGAGTTTGTTATGGATGCAGCCACCCACTGCAGCAAAATAACCCTGATATGCTTTATCGAATAATTGCATAGATAAATAGTATTTATGGCGGCATTTCTAGTTTATTCAACGGCATGCACTGTCCATCGTTGGATATTACTAAATTTTATAGTTCACTTTGATACTGGGACCGTGAAGCTCCAGTGAATTTTGGACCTAATCCTTGAAAAGCTCAAGCGTATTTCGTGAGGTTTGGCGAAAATCATCATGTTATTTAGTAACACGAAGTCGCGATACTGGCGTATCGTCCTAGATCACCACGGAACCGGTACTACACAACCAGGCCTCTGTTTGAAATCATTGTCTGTTGTATGGATTAAATTTTATGCTCTTCAATCAACTCCTCATTTACAAATATCATGTGCAAAGAATAGCTTCTTACATCCAATGCTAAACTGTATTTAGTATCAAATGATTTCTATGTTATGAGGTTTGAGAATTTTTATGTAAAAATGTAAGGCTGCCACTGAGTGTCTACCGCAACAGTGGAAAATTGATCTGTAAATAAACGGCATAGACAGGCTATGTATTTGTCATCAACACCGTAGCTATATATAAGCCATCTGTCGAATTGTTACGAATCAATATCGATGATATATTCACTGGGTTAATAAAAATCCTCAGGTCAAAATGATCATTGGATAAAAAACATAATATATAAATGCTTCTCACAACACTGTCCCATTCCCTGCGGTTTCACGGATTAGCAGTGATCTTGATATAATCCCGCTACTCGCAGTTCGACACAGGAAGCCTTAGCTGTTGTTAAACGCCATAAAAAGCTGAACAGCGATTATTTGGATAAAAACATAATATATATGTTTCTCCCAACACTGCCCCATTCCCTGCGGTTTCACGGACGTTGCAGTGATCTTGATATAATCCCGCTACTCGCAGTTCGACACAGGAAGCCTTAGCTGTTGTTAAACGCCATAAAAAGCTGAACAGCGATTATTTGGATAAAAACATAATATATAATTGCTTCTCCCAACACTGCCCCATTCCCTGCAGTTTCATGAACCTTGCAGTGATCTTGATATAATCCCGCTACTCGCAGTTCGACACAGGAAGCCTTAGCTGTTGTTAAACGCCATAAAAAGCTGAACAGCGATTATTTGGATAAAAACAAATATATAAATGCTTCTCCCAACACTGCCCCATTCCCTGCGGTTTCACGGACGTTGCAGTGATCTTGATATAATCCCGCTACTCGCAGTTCGACATAGGAAGCCTTAGCTGATGTTAAACGCCATATAAAGCCGAACAGCGATCATTGGATAAAAAACATAACATATAAATGCTTCTCCCAACACTGCCCCATTCCCTGCGGTTTCATGGACCTTGCAGTGATCTTGATATAATCCCGCTACTCGCAGTTCGACAAAGGAAGCCTTAGCTGTTGTTAAACGCCATAAAAAGCTGAACAGCGATCGTTTGAGGGGAATTCGCACTGCTGACACTGCGAGGACGTTCGCTTCACGCAATTGATTTAATTTGAGGTCAAGTAATAATTCGGATTGATTTGTTTTTCAAATGAACTTAACTAAGCAACACCAGTATTAGATTTAAAGATGGATCATCTGTAGCAGTTGCCATAGCTACGAGTTGCTTCAGTTTCTTAGGTTTTATTACATTTACACTGTTGTGTACGAGTCGGTGTTTGATTTCGGTTGCTATGGAGATTCCAGGAATTGTTCCGGCAAGATTTTTGACACTTACGGCTCATTTTATCGTTACGATTACGGTGCTATGGTCAAGGGTAAATTTTGTCATATGTTTAGTAAATCTAGAATCAATATATACCTGTATTTATATATATATAATAAATAACATATATATACGTATAAATATAAAATATATTTACGTATATATATCTAAAAACCGCATTCGCCAAGATCCCCACCTCGTGTTGTTTCGCAATAAAATCATACCGATATAAATCACTTGGTCCAAAAACATAAGCCGTAAAAGTATTTGTTCAAAATTTGAGCCAAAATTACTAAAATTTATCTACCGAACATTTTTCACGTACGTCCGAATAATTTTTTGTTAAAGTGACGGCTCTTATTTACTCCGAACAGTTCTTCATTAACTGCAGGCAACGTGTGATTCAATGCTAAGAGCAATGCAATTCAAAATATATCTACTGTGCTGAAGAACGTTGACGACATCCTTTCCAAGGACCAGTTTTGCCATCATTTTTGCCAATTTTGCCAACTTACTTTTACCATATTTTTGCTAAAATTTTAGGCGCTCCTTCCGCGCGAAGGTGGGGGAAGGGTATAGGCCTCCGGAGGAGAGTGAGGGTCCGACTCATCAGGGGGTAGCCGCCCTGAACTCCTATTTCGGCATGTATGAGTATGACACTTTCCGGTATTCTAATGCACGTTTCATGGAATAATGCGCACAGAGCCGCACTATAATATTGGTATATTGGTTTTCACACATAAATGTGGGTAACTAGCACGAGCCGTAACAATAAATGACTGGTTTCCGGTAACGAAATATGCGCGTAGAGATTACGTGCACTTAGTTGATTATAACTAGACATTACGCATATTTTACGACGCAAAACTTTTCAGTTATGCAAGGGTGGTCGCACAAGCTTTAAAGTTCTGGAAAGACATATGAACAATGAAAATGTTAAGAACATATTAGTTCACAGAACTGAAACACTACGAGCGCTTTCTTGTGCTTAAGATTATGGACGCATACTAGTGTGCGCATACAATTTGTTGCGCTCATGTAAATGCCAACCAACATTTAAAACTAACGCACATCTGAATGTGCGCAACAACCACGCGTATCGTGAAAATTTCAAGCCACTTTACGCGCATTATTTTGGGAAAGGTGCATAATGCGCATAAACCCGTGCTAGATATCGAGATCGTATAGGTGATCATTTCGGCTCGCGGCCTGGTTTAGGCCTTGTCCAGCCAGGGCCTAAACCAGGCCGGGGAGGGCCGATACCCTAATACAAACGGGCTGGACCGAGCCGGGTCGAAATGTTTCAGGTACGTGCTGACCGGGACCGGGGCGACCTCGATTTCCACCGAACGAGGCCGAAAAATTTCGGCCCATTCGCACTGACTTCTACATGGGTGTTAACGCTATACTCTCATCTCCGCGTAGTTAAACACTTTAACCGCAATATCGGTCGGACTTCTCTTTCTCACTTAATTAGGAGTGGAGGGAGATAGTAGTGTTAGTCAGAATCTTCCACCATTTGAGGGATTGTTGAACCGACCCAAAAATAAAATATAATAGTAGAAGATGTCGGTTGATTTGAACATGCCTTGAAATGCCTTATGAGAATTGTGAAAGCAGATGGTCGCCAGGGTATGCCTAATTTGAAACTAAATATCCAGCTGAGATATGTTCTTGTTTGCTCGAAGCAGTGTAATGTTTGGGCCAAATTATCTCAGATTCGAGCTTTTGATGCCACTGGCTATAACCCGATAAGTTTTAGCCATCGCCTATTCGTCAGCGGGTCGGCCGTTGAGTGATCGCTAAACAACGACAAAACACTGGGCTGTGCGCAGCTGTCACATCGAAATGACTTAATCTAAAACTGGTCTTGTTTCCAGCCATGCACGGTATTAATCGATCCCTGTGGGATTCTTGATCCGATGTTTAGGGACAATTGATTTCCAATTCGATAACCACCTACGTTTTCATTTGTCCATTAAAATGGGTCATAAAATACTTGCCTAAACTTCTATCGTAATTTATACCATGATTGTACGAGATATTGTATACAGCGGAAACCATCTGTTAACAGCAATTATCAATATTACAGGACGAAAACATTAAAGCTGGACTGCCGATTGAATATACCGATGAAGATTATGAAGACAAAGACACGGAGTAAGCTTGTTTATTTAGTATATAATAAAATGGGATATGCGACAGTAGTTCTTAGATTGAACATTTCGGTTGCAAATTCAAATGTGATTTAAAATTGCTGAGTTTTAAAACTCCTGTATAATGGCGCCATAAGACAACAAATTGACCTCTACCAACATTCACATTTTTATTTATTGGTTCTCACAGTTCTTTTTAAAGACAGAAAACCGCACGCAACATTATTGGCTGTATCGGCATGACTCAAAATGAGCACATACACGAGTTTTAAAACTCCTGTCGTTTTGTCACTTTCGACATATTATGGCCCTTCGCAATTAAATTGGAAGATATAATAACGGGCCCCCAATTTCATACAAAACCAAAATTTAGTATTCCTAAGCATCTAATGTATCGCACGCCAGTTGCGAATCAGGTATTAGGATTGTCGTGTTTATGCTAATAACTATTAATAAAACATGCATACAATCATTGCCGCAAGCTTTAAGTAGTTTTAAGCTTAAAACATAAAGCTTGAAGCGATTAGCTCGAAGCTCTGTAAAAGAGACTCGCTTTAGGCATAATGTGGACACTGGACTTTTGACTGTCTGTAATATGCAATATATAGATATTTAATAATTCAAATATAATAATTGGGAATATTAAAGTAAATCTTCAATTCAACGAACGTTTCACTTTTTGCAAGCAAGCGTAACAGACATGCTAAATTTTGATAGATGGTCCACTTTAAAACAGAATGGGGTAGAATTTGGCCCCTAATAATGCATCATTTACGATAGGATGCGTACGCCAAGGCCAAATTATGTCACGCGTCCAACTCAACTAGTTCGGGTGAACTATAGCTTAACTGCCCTACTATGGTACATTTTTATAGCTTAGCTAGTCTTAATGTGACAAACAGGGAGCTTAGCTAGGCTCTGTGTGACAAACGAAGCGTCCGGCTGAACTGTCAATTGAGAAATTTTATTTAGTATTGTGCGTAGTGTAACAGCATTTTGTTCTATAGTATTTTCACATTAATTCTAAGTTATATATTTGTTTTAGTATATACAATTTACGTTTTAAGCTGTATGGCGATTTTGGGGCACTATTTAGATACGTATAATAAAACTTAATGTTCGCGGACTAAGTAGTCTCTGGTTTTAGTTATAGGGCTCAGGTGAACGTCTCTTGACAAAAGCACAGCCCGGCTCGACAGTCGATGACAAACGCATAGGCTAGCTAGGCTATTCAAAATTTTAATAGTCGAGCTGGACTGTATGTGTGACATAGTAGCTAGCCCATTTGAACGCGTGACATAATTAGGACAATGCGCACGCATCTTATTGTAAATGATGCATAATTAAAATTACTGTGGTTTGTGGGGCATTCACGTTATAATGCTCCCAACGTTTGGAACCTATGTACCATGCACAGTGTCAGGCACACACTCGACAACGGGTGTCTTAGACAGCTCAAACGTAGTTAGGTAGGGTGTTGTCGTTTTCCGACAGTGTCAAGGACACCGTGCATTCTTTGTGATTTTATTGACGATAAGAGGCACACCATCTTATCAACGTGCATATTTGAAAGATACAAATATCGAAGCTTTGAAAAGACTAACAACACAATTGAATTATACACCACCCTAGACAGTGGGCGTGGCGTGAATGTTACTTCGCGAAAAATGGTATCTAAGTGTGTGTGCGACATTGTAACCAAAAATGTTGTGCCGAAGGATATATCGTACACACCAGGAATTGATTTACAGTACGGGTGTGATCCCGACAGTCTATAAGGTAGAGTCGCAACTACAGAGAAACGAAAGTTTCAAATAGTGTTTACATTACAACGCGAACGCCGCATTGATTGCACCTGCAAAATTACTGGTTACATGCAATGTATTGCCGCCCATAGGTTTTCAAATTGCCGGAAAATTACTCTGTTATTCGATAAGCACCCAGAAAATTACTGGGTAACTAAAATTTTGGAGCACCCACAAATTCTGAAATTTAGTTAGCTCAAGTTTCGATTTGTGCTCGACTATTACCCAATATAAAATTTTTAATATGTCAATATCCGTAGTACTAGGAGGTTAGGGTTTTCCGCCTATGTGTCGGCCCTCCCTAAGCTATGTTTGCTCCGAAAATTAGAAAAGTCCAGCAATTATGAGCAAATTATTATACAGATTGTAGCAAATTTTCGAAAATTTACAAGCAAATTAAACATTTTCAAAAATCTATTGCCCATTTCACACCTACCATGGACGCCTGCAAATCTCCGTGGCATTACACCCTTCCCCGGAATCGCCCTAAAAGAATAGATTTTTTACCCCCATGAAATAAAGTCGTCAGAATTACGATGGTTTACGTTATATTAGTTGAAATCACATGAGACATCACTTTCTACGTTTGTCTGTTTGAGTTTGCAAGTGCTGGACCAGAAGTAGATTCGCCTTATGCCGCTTAAGAACAATCCGTTACTATTTGCTAGAACCACAACCAAATTGGTACGATTTACTTTGCCACGCTCAACACTATCAGACGGGTAACGGTATTAGGGCGAAAATTTGATCTCAAAATTATCCGTCTCTACAAAGACCTAGAATGTTAAGACGAGTCATAGTGGACAATAAACACCAACGAAATCGGTTCAAATTGGTTAAGGATTACTATCAGATGGGTAGCGGTATTAGGGCTGAAATTTGATCTCAAAATTATCCGTCTCTACAAAGACCTAGAATGTTATGACGAAGTCATAGTGGACAATAAACACCAACGAAATCGGTTGAAATTGGTTAAGGATTACTATTACCGGAAGAACCTATTAGGTACTCTAAACCCAGAAGAATTTCGCACTCTTACCTATTCAAAACTCAATAAATATTTAAAATTCTAAAATATCTTCAAAATTAGAAAAATCTAAAACAGCTAAATGCTAAAACTATTGCTTCTTGTTAGTAGTTTCTGTTTTTTTAACATTTTCAGGTTCATCGTCGCCTTATCGCTAACCCTTTGCTTGTGCATTTTGGAATATGTGGGATTCTTTGGAGGATTCTCTACGTTCTTTCCAACGCCTGGGCTAATATGTAAGTCCACGGTGTTCGTAATCGCGAGAGTACATAAAGGAAGACCATCCCAGCGCTGTAATGCAATCCCGTGTTTGATAGCATGGCGTTTTCAGATTTATCACCCCTCATTTCTAGGGGTGGAAAAGTCATCTAGCACAGAACACCCTTTGTAAGAGGTAAACTTGGATCCATCGGTTTTGTTTTGTGAGATATAATGATATAAAGTACATAACACTGTCCCCGCATTCTAATGTTGGCTGAGTACCGACAATGGGCGGTAACAAAATGCAGGCCATGCCGTTCTCGATATACTAAGGCTAAGCCTTAGTGTTAGCCTAATCTAAGGTCCTTATGTGGGGACATACACTAAGCCTAAGTCTGAGAGTTCTTGCCCCCGAACCCCCCCCCCCATTCTAAGCTGTTGTTCTATTTTCTAATGTTATCATGTAACGTCCGACAGTGTTAATTGGGCCCTAATGTTAATTTCATTTTCAAGCTTACACACACCTACCTGGTTCTACGTACATTCATATAATAAACAAAAAGCTACATATACGAAACAACGTACTAAGTATAAAACGATAAGTAACATTTGAAGCATAAAGCAACCATGCGTTCAAATATTTGTACGTAGGTTTGTAACTAGCTCAAACAAGTGCGGCAACACGAGTTTGAACTTGCACGAGTTATATACCGTGTGTACAAACCTTTGATCGCACGGTTGGTTATGTTACAACTGACTTGTAATCGTGCCATCACATATTTGTATGCACAGCTTTTAATACAAGCAATAGATGCAGTATATGCAACCGTGCCTTCTGGTTTTTGTACGCACGGGTTTGTAGCGAGTTCAAACGAGTGCGACAACACGAGTAACGAGCTATATACCATGTGTACAAACCTTTTGATCGCACGGTTTGTTGTGTGACAACTGACTTTTAATATAATAGCTAACCGTGCAATAAGAATTTTGTATGCACAGTTACTGCTATATAGACTATATTACAACTAAAATTTGTACTGTACAACAGGTGTCGTGCAGCGCAAAAGGTATGCTTTTGACATCATACAGGTATCACTATTTTACGATAGAGGAAGCAGGGAAATAGTTTTATTCAGGCCAGTAATTACCAAATGTTTACACTTGCTGGCATGTAAACAAAACAATAAGACTACATCATTTCGATTCGCATTCTTCAACTGTTCATGCCGGCGCAATTTGTTGTAGGTACAATAGTATTTTTTTGAAAAAAACCTCTTCCCATCATTACCCAATTCAGAATGAAGGTCAAAATTATAAGAGTCCATAAAAATGGTTGAGTTACCGCCTAGGACCGGAGCTCCCCTGAGCCTTGTGTAGACAAGGCTTTGACCGTATACAAATTAGGGATAAGCCAACCCTGAGGGGCCAAAATGTAACACATGCCATGCCGTTCTCGATATACTGAGCCTAAGCCTTAGTCTTAACCTAAATACAGGTCCTGATATGAGACATACACTAAGCCTAAGTTGTGGTGCTGCTCCCCCTGAACCCCACGCTCTAATCTGCTTTTTTCTATCGATATAAATATTGTCCCTGAGGGTTACCTGAGCCCAAGTTATCTAACCAATGATTGGCTCCACCAACTCAGAACCAGTTGTAAAGTATTTAAAAAATTTTCATTTATTATCGAAAACAGTTTTACACCAGACGAGTTGTGAGAAGGATTTTGATTTAAGTTTATGATTATGTTCTTGAAAGAGTTTATTTTTCTGAAACCGCTTGTTTCTGTAAACAAAAGCGGTATTGCTACACGAACGACATTATCAAAGCTTGTATAAATTCGCTCGATGCATTCAGCGGCCCATGTCAACTTTAGGGGCCGAAGTATAATGCATGTCATGCCGTTCTCGATATAATAAGCGTAAGCCTTAGTCTTAGCCTGAGCTAAGGTCCCTATAGGAGCCATGTACTAAGCCAAGTCAGGAGGCTACCGCCCCCGAACTCGCCGTTGTAAGCTGTTCTTTTTCTAACGTTATAACGTCCGGCCCCTAAAGTTGACATGGGCCCATTCAGCTAAGTATATATTTTTACCCGACACCCCAACTTATCACAAATTTTCCATTACTGTCTTGTAGAGTTGAGCAAATGTTGAAATCGTGCTGTTAATAATTAAAGAACATGTGATCAGTGTCACACAAATCAGTGCCCAAATAATATCTAAGCTTATGCTATTAGTTTCTACCAAGAACACCCAAAATCCCCGGAATATATGCTTTTATAAGACAATTTTTAAAAGGAAACGTTATTAACACACCGTTAGATTTTTTTGTAGCAACTTAATATTTCGAGTGTAAGCCCGGTTTGTGGCACTGCTTTCGGACTTCTGTTCTAATTGTGGAATTTTATGCTCAGCTTTTCCTAACATTTCCTGGTAACGCTGTTTAGACTTCGCCTAACAGTTTTCCCGACCGGGTCCATCCATACAATGAACATATTTAGGAGGTTTTTCAAAGCAAAATAGCCGATGTATTTCCATTATATTCAATATTCAATTAGCATATATCCAATATAAATTCCTGATTATATTTCACCGCAACTCATGTTTAATTGCTTCTATTTCATCAGTAACATATGCGGAGTTTGTAAAATTTTTTGATATAATTCTGATCGAACACAGTTCTCGATAAAATACGTGCTTTCAGTGCTATTTATGTCACGCATTGGGAAGAAATAATTGAACATCTTTTAGATATGCCATTGAATTTTCCGAATGGAAATATTAAAATATTCTTTACATAGGAGAATTAATAAACATAAGAAACCTAAATTCACGTCTTCTCGTGCATCAATTACCTTAAGATGTGTGCGGAAAGGCCAGATTTTGTCACAATCTGCCTCGGCTCTAAAGCCAAGCTTGGCTCGCCGCAATTATCCAGTGTGACATTCGGAATCAAAATGTTAATACTTCACACATGACAATGATCTTAAGAAAACTAAATTCACCTCTTCTTATGCATCATTTACCTTAAGATGTGTGCAGCAGGGCCACATTTTGTCACAGTGTACCGCGGCACTCAAATCAAGCTTGGTTCGCCGCGATTAGCCAGTGTGACATTTTTTTGGGCTTAGTCAGACTTTACAAATATATTAGCCTACAGCAAAAATTGTCGCAAGGACTGGAATCGACTCTAAAAGCCAGCAATATATGTTAACAATAAAAAATTACGAACAACTGGAAATTGGTGATACGTATAGTCATATATTCGTAAAACATCCTTCGAGTTACAATAGCATAATTTTTATGTATGAAAGACAATGTCATACATGGCTACTCTGTTGTCTTGTAAAGGGCGCCTAAACAAAAACTTTGAAAATAGCAATATTTACGTATTCACGTTACCTGCATTTATGCGTCTTACATTAAGTACTACGAATCAATGCCTTTTTGGACCTAGTGCTAAATATTTTCGCTGTAACACAGCCTGATATCTAAACGAAATATATATTTTTTCAGTAGACCGTCCCGGGTATCAAACACAATTACATAGCCACTCCAGGCTCGTACAAACATACCAGCATAGCTTAGCTATTCTTTTTAAGTATGGTGGCCGGATTTGGCTGAGCTTTGTCACCAGCTGGAATTAGCTCTTTGACACAATTTGGCCCTAGGTGTACACATCGTAAGGTAAATGATGCATTATAATGTATTGTCTAAAGAAAGCAGACCATATTTAGCAGACACCACTGAACTTTAGCTTAATTTGAAAGATTTTTTATATAAAAATTGGTAGATTTAGGCTTTAATGAAATCTAAATAAACTAAATATGATGTATGAATGCAAAAATATTGCTGTACAAATTTCTTCTTAATTTTTGGAAATTTTCTCCAAATTTTTACCTATATTCCACCAACTTTTGCCTATTTTTGACAAAATTTAGTCTATTTTTTATCAAAATTTTCCGCGCACCGACGAAGGCAGAGCGTAACACAGGGGTTACGAAGCGTCCGGCGGAGGGTCAGGCTACTTCTCAAGAGGGGATCGGCAAAACGCCGAGATTGGAGACGGGGTCCAAGCTTCAGAGGACGATAATTTCCCTCTCCCACTATGAGCATGTATGCTCGTAATGTAGATAACCAGCTGATTTAAGGGTGAATGATTTATTATCCTAATATTTAAAACGATGCTACATTACTGAACATCAGACTTGTAAGCACAAAATATTAACACCCGCATCTAGGAAAAATCAAAATTACCTCTCGAACAAGTTTGCAAAAACTAGAATAAATTTTTGAAAAATATCCTTGCTGCGTTCGATCTCTACCTTTAGTTGGAAGCCATAAATTGCGGTACAAGTTTTGGTCAAATATGCCTCTTATAAAACCCTATTATATATAGTATATAAATATACATTATATATATATGTATATATTATATATAATTAGCTTTTAGCCTCTTTTCAGCAACGTGCTTGCACTCATCAGCCTGCGTCGCGATGGCATTTTTCATTTGGGACGTATGGGACTGCAGTTTGTACTGGTATATTTTTACATTTACAAGCGCACTGCCAGCAACTGTGGAAGCTTCGATAATCGGCGCTTCGTGTTTCCTAAAAGCTATTTGACAACGCCGAAACAACAGCTATCTGCGCTCATTGTGTGACAGTAATATTAATTGATCCACGGATTAGTTGGATGTTTACATTGATTGATTGATTGATTGATTGATTGATTGTTAGAATTTCGACAGACGTTATATTACCTGATATCGTGCTTATCCTATTTTGCTGAAGGCTGATTGTTACATCGATAGAACTGTGACTTTTAATATGTTTGTCATGCTATGCTTTAATTATGTGAGAGTCCGCTTTGGGTGCGTACACCAAGGTAGTTCTTTTGTCAAAATCACGAATTGATTCGCGCAGAAATTAGCATTCACATTTTTGCCAATGGTATTCGCATTTTTGTGAACGCGAACACGGGCTCAGCGATGTTCCAATTTGCGTTCGTGCACATTGGTCAATTTAGCACGTTTGTTATCCGCGTTCATATGAAATACAATTCTGAATCGGACTTCAATGTTAGGGGTCCATTTGCGTATTATAGCATACAAAAAAAACCGTTTGGTAAACGCTTTTTCACTTGTACGCAGTCAGCAAAGTGCGATGCAAAATCGTAAAATAGTGACCGCGAACAATGCCTACGCATCGCTGCATCGCAAATCGTGTACACGTGCAAAAGTGAAATTCGTGATTTGTTTGTGTTCAACGCTTTTATGATCGCGAACTGACTTTACAAAAGAATAACCCAGGTATACGCACCTAGAGTGGACTCACGCATTAAGTCGGGTGTTGTAAGGTGTACTGTCCTGAAAACAGGTCAATTTTATGACACCAGTATCCCGGCGTTCGGACGCTCAAAGCAATAATGATATATATAAAGCAAATATATCCCAGGCCTGACTGGCCTTAAGAAACATCTCAGTAATATCTTTATAGTTTGGTACTTGATTTTCGCTTTACCCTGTTTCATTATCGTCCAACAGTATAGCAACTCCATCACGGGTTGATGACTTCCGGTAGGCTGTGTGTGACTTTGCTGTCCACTTTTATTAAACTACGATTGTTAATTTATGATGCTAAGGCTATTTCGCTGCGTACAGCCACCTATGCAAGCAACAGAAGATATATAGACTTAGTGGTGATCCATTAAAATAATCCAAGTAAAAAGTTTTAAAAAAATTTGGATACTTATATTCGCATGTATATTCAGAAGTATTCTGGGTGTTACCAATGATTTGATCTCTTATTAGCTTTAGACTAAGCAGTATATGCATTACTTACATATGTACCTTTACTAATTCTCCAAGTGAACTTCAATAATCTTGTAGCTTCCTTTCACGATGGACCGCTATGTGTTATTTCGGAGTTTCTGTCTCTGTTTTGGGGCCTGAGCGGCTTTAATTTGGTACCGTATTAGACTTTTTTCCAACCAAGGATTTTTCAGCTTCGCTTGGATGATAACTCGTCGTTGCAGTGATTTTGATTACAAGGAAGAACGTACATGTCTAATAACCGTTACACTCAAATATGTCATCATCGAATTAAAGATTCGCTGTAAACCAAGTTGGACGATTCCACGAGTGGCATTTCACCCGGCGGTACCTGTGAACACCGCTGGATGTTCTCGTTCTTAGCACCAGTCATATGTATTTGAGCAGTTAAAAAGGTTAACTGCTTCGATCTGTTCCTGCAATGTTTGAAATATTTTTTGTACGACACTACGTTCAGAGTAAGACAGGATTGTTAAGTGTTCTGTATTTAGCTATTTTTGGTTTAAGCATTATGCAAAGCTTGAACATTGTTACGAGCCACTGATGCAGTATCATGTGTACTATATGTCTTCTCGTTCAGCGAAAATTCAGAAGCATCGTAGGATATTTTATGAAAAATGAAATATTTTATGAAATATGGAAAAAGTAATTATTGATCGCTATTACAAATTTGGGACGTGGGGCTTGGCTCTGTTTTGCAATTTCAGTGCCTTCTGGTTGAAAACGGGCGTTTTTAAAAGTTTTTAGCAAATCGAATGCCAGTGGCAAAGAACAGATAATATAAATTTTTTGAGCAAAAAGTTACATATGTACTGGTAGTTAATGATTTCGAACCATAGTAATTTGGGGTTTTGCCGTGGTGAGCCGATAGTTTTGCCCGTTAATGTTTGTGAACATACATAACATATAATACGGTTTCTAAAATGAGACAGTCTACAACAAATATTGCGGGACTATCTACAGTATACATTATGGAACCGACACCAATAAATACCGTGGTAAAATCAATATAGATATGTTACGGAACGTCCACGTAAAAATATTATAATATCGTTTACAATAAATATTAGAGAGCGCTTAATACGGGGCCACCACCCACAACAAATATTTATGGGACCGTCTACAATAAATGCGGGCAAATAGTATTTTATCAACCGGCCTTCTGTGATATATTTTGGACTTTCGTTCCTATTTAGAATATCGAAAAATTCCCAAACGCACAATACGCAAAACTCAACTTCCTATACAGATGGTTTTTAAAGCCTTTCAAGATTTAGTCACGTAGGTTACTTTTGCTTTTGCAAAACTTTTTACTTGAACAAAAAATTACAAACACTCGTTGGGAAACGAAGAAACCTGCAAAATTAATGGGAGACTATAATGGTTCGATTATGCCTAGTAATTTAAAACTTTCCTTATATGAGATATACACTAAGCCTAAGTTAGGGGGCTGCAGAACCCCGAACCCCCGCTCTACGCTGTTCTTTTTTCTAACATTATAACGTAGCCCCTCAGGCTTACTTGGGCACCTCATGCCTTTCTAACGGTGCCGTAGATTTCAATAAAATACACACCAGTAGATTTCTCTCATCAAACCGAGTCGAACAGTACCGAACAAGACCATATTCCGAACCAAAAAAATTTCAAGGATGTGGGTAAAATGAGTATTTTCTGAACCGCCTTATCGAGCTGAATCGATTGCTACCCAAATCAGCTCTGTATTTTCAAAATTGACCAAATTCGGGCTGGGGCTAAAAGAAAAGACCGCTTTGCTATAGATTACTAAAATGCTTTATTACCACTATTCAACTGTATGTGCTACAATAAAGTGAGCTAATATTTCAATCTCGCTGTGTAAAATTTAGCAACCAAAATGACAGCGTTAAATATATATACTTGCATAAAAACAAAATTTAAATAGTAAAAATTTATTTAGCATTTAAAATAGTTAATTAGCAGTTAGCAAATATTTCTATATATATATATATATATATACAAATTTTGGCCCAAACATTATATACTATTCATATTTCGTATTCTATGAAAACTTGAAAACCGAGAAATTAGAAATTAGATGTCGAGAACCATTTACAAAAAAGCGACTCCAAATCGGGTATAAAAGATAGAAATATTATAAAAGCGTTAAATTAAAACTGTAATACAGAACCCAATTTGACATGCAACAGAATGATTGTTGTTCGTCTTAGATGTTCCGATAGCCAAAGTTCTCCAACTGGTGGTACGAAGGCGGCTGTGAAGATTGTTCGCTGACATCTGGTTGTTCCGTAAGGCTAGTGCTTCGGCCCATGATGACAAGCTCTTCTCCGTCGGCTGAGGCTTGCTTCAACGCGTCGTCTGCTTTAATGACTGCTGTTTTCTGCAAAATATATTTTTGATTTTAAATCTTGCTAAAACAAACCAGAATCATACATGCTCATAGGAGACAGCTGGGATTATAAGCTTCGCAAAATTGCTTGGTTCAAACGTTTCGGTATAACAAAAAGTTCATTCAGGTCGCCTGTGTGAACAGTGCTTTCTATTTTCATGATATGGCACCGTTGATACGCCCTTTGGAACGCTGTATGAATGGGTAACCTATATTTAGCTCTTCTCAAACTGTTTTGAAACACATTATCACGCATTTCGTAATCATTAAAGGAAATATATATATATACAAGAAAATATGCGCGAATAAACCTAAAATGACCCCGTCGACCATCCTATTTTTAAAATGGCCATATTTTTTGTAACATAACGCTTCTTTGTGATCGCATAATGTAGTAAAAACATTTAAGAACTGCTGCAAGGTGGTATGAAATGGGTAATTTTTAGTTCGCAAATTCGTTAATGAAATCTACAAATTGTTGAAAAAAATAATTTTGTGGATTTTATATTCGTGCGTTTTGTTCGCGAACAGTGTTACAGGGTGACACCGCTCGACACATGGGGTGCAATAACTCAGCGATGGAAACTATTTTAAACATGTTGAACATTTGAAATGAAGAATTTTTAAACTTGTTCGTGAACCAAAACTTATAAAAAATAAAATTTATTAAGCACATTTTTAAGCACATGTTGTTCGCGAAAACAAACGTAGTTCTTAAATAGACTTATTTTTAATAGATTATTTTGTCATATAGAAATACGCCAGCGACAACACTATGAGCATGTATGATTAAAATCAACAAGCATCTAATGTTTGCGAACATTTGCTTTTTAAAATTAAAGTTGTGTTGGAGATAATGACTTATTCATCGCGCTCGCGCTGTGTTTGAATCTACAATTTATTAGTGAACATTTTATGGGTGAAATTGTTCGTGAACAAGTTCTTTTCTATATCGGATTCCACTATGATTCCAGATTAATAATTTAATGATTGTACAAATTTGTTGAAAATTTAAAATATGAAAAGTGTTTGTTCGCGAACACTTGAACATTTACAGAAAATTTAACTCGTTTTATGAACAAAAATTTGTTCAAATTTTTTCCATAACATCTTGTTCGTCTTGCTCTACCTTTTGGGTAAGCAAAATTTGGTAAATGTGCAATTGCAAATAGCCTAAACTGAGTTTGAACACGTTGTGTAAATTTCCGTAACCTCTTACTCGCTTTGCTCTAAATTTTGGGTAAGCAAAATAACCAGTAACAAATTTGATATTGTTTTTGTAACAAGGGTTTTCCATTTCCAATGAAACGTTTAGAATCGGGCACGAAATGCCAGAGCTATGCCGTTCGCGATATACTAAGCCTAAGACTAAGATAAGCTTGCCATATAAACGATATATACTAAAAATTTACTGTCAAAAATACTTCTATATAGGCTTCTCATGAAACGTTCTAACGTTTTCAGTGAATTAGTGTATACATTGCTAAAACGCAAAACCGCTCGGGACAACAGACTGTTCTTATTTGAACACAGAATGTAAACATAGGCGCAGGTATCTGAAGTGGAATTAGGAGCGTCCGTCTGCTTTCCTTCTCTCCAACCATTTGATAATCTGGGACTCAGGCTGTGCGATATAGCTACTATGGTCAAAATCCTAAATTACATATTCCCTCAAGCATCTCGCATCGCGTTGACCCGCCCCTAAATTTCTAGCATCCTCCAAACATCAGAAGCAATCTGCTCCGCCAAACGTAAAGGGCGCTTAGTATAGCATACTTTTTGTTCCTGGGACACATCGGACTGATCGATACCCGTATATAGGACTCGTTCGTTGCTTTCATTCGGGTTCCCATTGCAACAGTCGCACCACGCGTAACACCAACACGACGCACTTACAATGATACAAATCACTAAAAAATAAACCAAGGTAAATACGGTACATTCTCATAGAGGGATAAAGGATTATTAGCTGAGGGTCGGACTATTCCTCGTCGCGTCGTCGATCCTCCTGGTGGGTAGTCTGATCTCCCTGGGGCTCCACCCGAACTTCCCACACACTCCCCCAGGCGCGTAGGAAAAAATCAGGGAACATGCGCGGAATTAAGAAAAATTGTGGAAAAATTAGCAAAAATGGAGAGAAAATTGGAATGAGCCCAACAAATCCCGAAAATTTACCCCTGCCCTGGGGACCAACGTCCCCACCCCTAAGATCTCCCATACCCCTCTATCTCCCAACCACCAAAGCACTAGCTATATTCTCGAGGGACTTAGGAGCTTGCCCTTGTATGATAATAAAAATATAAAATGTATAATAAAATAATATTTATATTAAAACACTAGACACGTTTCAGTTAATTTTTTGTCTAGGACGACGTAGTGAATTGGGCCATTGGATTAAAGGCTTAACTCCGTAACTGGTGCGAGCGTTGATTGTGTGATATAAGCCACGAACGAACACTAATCCTAAAATCCATTCTGATATGTTGGTTCGTATAACATGGCAGAAAACTCTTTTGAAGATGCCTATTGCCCCGTTACCTCCATTGATGTTGTTTGCCTTGCTATAAATAAACAATGGCTTTTTCCACTGAAAGTCGTTATAACAATAACCAGGGACGTAAAACGCTATTCGAAAGTGGGGACCAACTCATGATGAGGGGGGCCTGAGGAAAAATGATGGCGCCGTATGGGAAAATATATTTTTGCCCCAAAGTGGTAGACGGCCCTCCCGCCATCTCCTCCCTCTCTTGCTGTGGACCTAACAACAGCAACAGAAATATCAGACTTGTAATTTTTTACGCTAACAACAGCAAAAGAAATATCAGACTTGTAATTTTTTACGAAAGCAGCTGTTTGCTTTGACAACTAAAGAAAACGTTTTCCTATTTTGTGTAAAATCTATTATATACAAAAAATTCCATTGCTCCAGTTTCGCATCCTGGCCGTTTCCCCTTACTGCCAATGTAACCTTTAAGGGCGGAAGTGAAATGCATGCTATGCCGTTCTCGATATACTAAGCCTTAGTCTTAACCTAAGCTAAGATTCCTATATGAGCCATATACTAAGCCTAAGTCAGTGGGCTGCCGGCCATCCCGAACCCTCGTTCTAAGCTGTTCTTTTTGTAACGTTTTAACGTCCTTCCCCTAAAGGTGTCATGTCAGCACTATAGCACTGTCAAATTATTCAAATTGGGACTACAGACATGGGACTTGGTATACACTCACTTTTGTATTTCATGCTAAATCTATTTCAACCCCTCTGGAAATTTTTCGGTACTTTGATCATGTAGGTATGTGGGAACCATGGCGCTGTTTCCTCGACTGGGAGACCGATTGGTAACGACCCATAAGATCTGTGGGTTCTTAATAGAACAAGATAACTCCTCAATTGTGTACGTACTATGGTCCGCCGCAGAAAACCAACAAGCTACATTGTGCAATGTTGAAACACGTGTTTATATAGTAGTCTGATACACTTACTGTAAGCAAATGCAAGTGTCGAAATGATAGCGAGCATAGACTGCAGCGCCCGATATCGGCCAATGCCTACTAACACGACATCCATTTCCATGTCGTAATCC
>JASANE010007612.1:0-16634 GCA_030248225.1 Trileptium ribeirensis
ATGTAGTTGTACAATATTACTACTTAACCATCTTATTGTTGTTTGTAAACGTATTTAGCGATACCCTATTTGTTAAATTTTAAGCCAATCATTACATAAATACACATATTTCGCCTGGCAAATGATTCAATATATCAATTTACATGATTAGACGTGTTAGTATGTAGTTGTACAATATCACGACTTAACCATCTTATTGTTGTTTGTAGTCGTATTTAGCGATAGCCTGATTTGTTAAATTTTAGCCAATCATTACATAAATACACATATTTCGCCTGGCAAATGATTCAATATATCAATTACACGATTAGACGTGTTAGAGATGTAGTTGTACAATATCACGACTTAACCATCTTATTGTTGTTTGTAAACGTATTTAGCTAGTAATCCTTATTCTGTTAAATTTTAGCCAATCATTACATAAATACACATATTTCGCCTGCAAATGATTCAGAATATCAATTACAAGATTAGACGTGTTAGGTATGTAGTTGTAATATTTACGACTTAACCATCTTATTGTTGTTTGTAAACGTATTTAGCGATACCCTATTTGTTAAATTTTAGCCAATGATTACATAAATACACATATTTCGCCTGGCAAATGATTCAATATATCAATTACACGATTAGACGTGTTACTGTAGGATGTAGTTGTACAATATTACTACTTAACCACTTGTATTGTTGTTGAAACCATATTAGCTGATACCCTATTTGTTAAATTTTAGCCAATCATTACATAATAATACACATGGAAACTATTTTTTTCAATATATCAATTACAAGATTAGACGTGTTAGGATGTAGTTGTACAATATCACGACTTAACCATCTTATTGTTGTTTGTAAACGTATTTAGCTATAACCTATTTGTTAAATTTTAGCCAATCAATACATAAATACACATATTTAGCCTTGCAAATGATTAAATATATCAATTACACGATTAGACGTGTTAGGATGTAATCTGTACAATATCACGACTTAACCATCTTATTGTTGTTTGTAAACGTATTTAGCGATACCCTATTTGTTAAATTTTAGCCAATCATTACATAAATACACATATTTCGCCTGGCAAATGATTCAATATATCAATTACAAGATTAGACGTGTTAGGATGTAGTTGTACAATATCACGACTTAACCATCTTATTGTTGTTTGTAAACGTATTTAGCGATACCCTATTTGTTAAATTTTAGCCAATCATTACATAAATACACATATTTCGCCTGGCAAATGATTCAATATATCAATTACACGATTAGACGTGTTAGGATGTAGTTGTACAATATCACGACTTAACCATCTTATTGTTGTTTGTAAACGATTTGAGCGATACCCTATTTGTTAAATTTTAGCCAATCATTACATAAATACACATATTTCGCCTGGCAAATGATTCAATATATCAATTACAAGATTAGACGTGTTAGGATGTAGTTGTACAATATCACGACTTAACCATCTTATTGTTGTTTGTAAACGTATTTAGCGATACCCTATTTGTTAAATTTTAGCCAATCATTACATAAATACACATATTTCGCCTGGCAAATGATTCAATATATCAATTACACGATTAGACGTGTTAGGATGTAGTTGTACAATATCACGACTAAACCAATTGATTGTTGTTTGTAAACGTATTTAGCGATACCCTATTTGTTAAATTTTAGCCAATCATTACATAAATACACATATTTCGCCTGGCAAATGATTCAATATATCAATTACAAGATTAGAACGTGTTAGGAATGTAGTTGTACAATATCACGACTTAACCATCTTATTGTTGTTTTCTTAAGTCGTATCGTAGTGTATACCGTTCTCGTTAAATTTTAGCCAATCATTACATAAATACACATATTTCGCCTGGCAAATGATTCAATATATCAATTACAAGATTAGACGTGTTAGGATGTAGTTGTACAATATCACGACTTGACCATCTTGATTGTTGTTTGTAAACGTATTTAGCGATACCCTATTTTTTATTTTAGCCAATCATTACAGAAATACACATATTTCGCCTGGCAAATGATTCAATATATCAATTACAAGATTAGACGTGTTAGGATGTAGTTGTACAATATCACGACTTAACCATCTTATTGTTGTTTGTAAACGTATTTAGCGATTCCTGATTTGTTATACTTTAGCCAATCATTACATAAATACACATATCGCCTGGCAAATGATTCAATATATCAATTACAAGATTAGACGTGTTAGGATGTAGTTGTACAATATCACGACTTAACCATCTTATTGTTGTTTGTAAACGTATTTAGCGATACCCTATTTGTTAAATTTTAGCCAATCATTACATAAATACACATATTTCGCCTGGCAAATGATTCACAGTATCAATTACAATATTAGACGTGTTAGGATGTAGTCGTACAATATCACGACTTAACCATCTTATTGTTGTTTTTGTAAACGTATTTAGCGATACCTATTTTGTTAAATTTTAGCCAATCATTACATAAATACACATATTTCGCCTGGCAAATGATTCAATATATCAATTACACGATTAGACGTGTTAGGATGTAATTGTACAATATCACGACTTAACCATCTTATTGTTGTTTGTAAACGTATTTAGCTGATACCCTATTTGTTAAATTTTAGCCAATCATTACATAAATACACATATTTCGCCTGGCAAATGGTTCAGTATATCAATTACACGATTAGACGTGTTGGGATGTAGTTGTACAATATTACGGCTTAACCATCTCTTGATTGTTGTTTGTAAACGTATTTAGCGATACCTGATTTGTTAAATTTTAGCCAATCATTACATAAATACACATATTTCGCCTGGCAAATGATTCAATATATCAATTACAAGATTAGACGTGTTAGGATGTAGTCTACAATATTACGACTTAACCATCTTATTGTTGTTTGTAAACGTATTTAGCGATACCCTATTTGTTAAATTTTTACTTTAATCATTACATAAATACACATATTTCGCCTGGCAAATGATTCAATATATCAATTACACGATTAGACGTGTTAGGATGTAGTTGTACAATATCACGACTTAACCATCTTATTGTTGTTTGTAAACGTATTTAGCGATACCCTATTTGTTAAATTTTAGCCAATCATTACATAAATACACATATTTCGCCTGGCAAATGGTTCAGTATATCAATTACACGATTAGACGTGTTGGGATGTAGTTGTACAATATCACGGCTTAACCATCTTATTGTTGTTTGTAAACCATATTTAGCGATACCCTATTTTGTTAAATTTTAGCCAAATCAGCCATAAATACACATATTTCGCCTGGCAAATGATTCAATATATCAATTACAAGATTAGACGTGTTAGGATGTAGTTGTACAATATCACGGCTTAGCTTTCTTATTGTTGTTTGTAAACGTGTTTAGCGATACCCTATTTTTTTAATTTTCGCCAATCATTGCAGAAATACACATATTTCGATTTGCAAATGATTCAATATATCAATTATACGATTAGACGTGTTAGAATGTAGTTGTACAATATCACGGCTTAGCCTTCTTATTGTTTGTAAACGAATTTTTGGGAAGATAGAACATCTTCAGAACAACAGCATTATATTTCGTTATTGAAGCATTTCTAAACAGCGGTAAAGTTAAGTTTAAGACGGTCTAATTCCATAGGTTTGGGCTTTAGTAACTTCAAGTAATGAGTGTGCGACACATTTGGGACTTGCGCCATACAAAAAGCCGTCATATAAAATATATTTGGACACGTTTAGTGGCAAGCTTAGCTTTAGCAACGTTTGAGCTTTAACATGTTGAACTTGTGTATTCAATTGTAGGTCCTAAATAGATGACAGACGAATGTCGTAAAACATAATATTGACAGTAGTGGTAAAGAAACAAAGAATATATGCCGTTTTCCGAGTGTGACAACGAAAATCTTTTACACCGGTGTCTCTACAGACCGTACTTAAAAGGCGTGAGAAGTTTTCCGCGTAACTCTCAATCTTATTGTAGCACTTCCAAGTCATGCACTGTATTAATATCGGACTTGTTGTATTAGTAATAATCACCATGATTATAATATACCACTATTTATAACAGTGCAAGTACAAGTATTAGCACTGTAAGTATTAGTATTGCTATTAGCACTGTAGTAAATGCTGTAACATTGCAAATTTACTGGTCGTCTCGTTGGGACCGTTTTGATTAGCATTAGAATCACTGTTAATTATTGGCTAGCCAGTACAAAGTATGAGTATTATTGACTAGCCAGTACAAAGTATGAGTATTATTGACTAGCCAGTACAAAGTCTGAGTATTATTGACTAGCCAGTACAAAGTATGAGTATTATTGACTAGCCAGTACAAAGTATGAGTATTATTGACTAGCCAGTACAAAGTATGAGTATTATTGACTAGCCAGTACAAAGTATGAGTATTATTGACTAGCCAGTACAAAGTATGAGTATTATTGACTAACCAGTACAAAGTATGAGTATTATTGACTAGCCAGTACAAAGTATGAGTATTATTGACTAGCCAGTACAAAGTCTGAGTATTATTGACTAGCCAGTACAAAGTATGAGTATTATTGACTAGCCAGTACAAAGTCTGAGTAATATTGACTAGCCAGTACAAAGTATGAGTATTATTGACTAGCCAGTACAAAGTATGAGTATTATTGACTAGCCAGTACAAAGTATGAGTATTATTGACTAGCCAGTACAAAGTATGAGTATTATTGACTAGCCAGTACAAAGTATGAGTATTATTGACTAGCCAGTACAAAGTATGAGTATTATTGACTAGCCAGTACAAACTATGAGTATTATTGACTAGCCAGTACAAAGTATGAGTATTATTGACTAGCCAGTACAAAGTATGAGTATTATTGACTAGCCAGTACAAACTATGAGTATTATTGACTAGCCAGTACAAACTATGAGTATTATTGACTAGCCAGTACAAAGTATGAGTATTATTGACTAGCCAGTACAAAGTATGAGTATTATCACAATTATAGGTAGCTAGTAAACTAGTTAAGTACATAATTTGTTACAATTGCACCTTATATTAAATCCGGCCGTTCATATCAAAGATCCTAACGATAAAAGCACGACTTAGTCTAGTTCTGACTCGGAAAACGTTTCCAAATGCATTCCGGAACCAAAACTGTAATCGGACATGAAAGTCACAATACCTGCCTGTCGCACAAGCGACATGCTAGCAGTGTCAACAGAACCAAGTATTCCATAGCAAATGACAAGAGTAAAATGTATAAGTATTTTGGACCAAAATGATGGCTTTGTACGTACAAGAATCTTGGTTCAAAATAATGACTTTGTACGTACAAGATTTTGGGTCAAAATAATGGCTTTGTACGTACAAGAATTTTGGTCCAAAATAATGGCTTTGTACGTACAAGAATCTTGGTTCAAAATAATGGCTTTGTACGTACGAGAATTTTGGTCCAAAATAGTGGCTTTATATGTACAAAAATTTTGGTTCAAAATAGTTGCATTGTACGTACAAGAATATTGGTTCCAAAATAATGGCTTTATACGTACAAGAATTTTGGTCCAAAACAATGGCTGTGTACGTACAGGAAATTTGGTTCAAAATAATGGCTTTGTACGTATAAGAATTTTGGTTCAAAATATATAATGGCTTTGTACGTACAAGAATTTTGGTACAAAATAATGGCTTTGTCTGTCCATTTTTCAGTGTCCACGATATTGGTAAAATATTGAAGAATTCATCGAATTGTGTTATGAAAACTTAAATGATGGTGTTTATGAACTACTTTATCGTGACCGATGTATGATTATTCAATTCAGCATGAAGTTTATAGAGCACAGATTGACAAAAACGGAAAAAATATTTACACTAACGGCGAATAAGATAGAATTTGTAAAGGTGTTTAAAATTATAGCAATTAGAAAATTTAGGAAAAGTTAACTAATAGTATTAACCATTAGTGAACGTATTATTGATAAAACATGTAAATCTGGCAAAATATGTGGCGCTCTACTCATCTATCATTAGTTATGTGATTACATTATAGCTATTCGCATTTGTGTTAACTTGACCTCTTTTATGTTATTTCTCATTAGTTAGTTATCATTGTTCCTACTGGTTTAGTTAGAATAATGAGTTTACTAAAATATGCAATATATACTATAAAAAAGTATATATATATAAACTCAATATAATTTCAACGACAGTGGTGACAAGGCTAAATTTTAAATTATTGCAAAATAGTATTTCAAAGTTGAAATTGCTATTAAAAATTTATGCCCATCAAGCGTTTATGTTATTTGTTGTTATTGATACTGCTGTTGTTGTTGGTTACTACTAAAATCAAAGTTCAAATATCGCTTAGTTAGTTATCCTAAAACACGCTCAGTCGATTCAGAGCTCGACTATTCTGAATTCATATACATTTACAGCTATGTGTAGAATTTAACAAATATTATGTTTTTAAAACTAAGTACCTTATTTTAGTTGCTTTGTGGAACTTAGGTAGTTTTTACAAGCGCACAATGCATGTACTGTTCCCACCCCGGTTGCACACTCTGGCCAGTATTGGTGCGCGGGATGCTTGAGGGTATAGCCCCCACCCACTCAGAGATTGCATAGAAATGGAAATTTCCACGCAAATGGGATGGGGTGGAAACTGTTTTCACTTCCATCGAAATTACATTTCCATATGGGTAAATTTTTTGTTTTTTTGCCAAATAATTTTGCTTTTCGCAAAACTATCTTTATGCAAAAACTCTGAAATAGTAATCCTGTTTGCTTTTGTAATCCATAAAACATAGCTACATGAATCAAGTACACGTCGCGTGCAATTTGATTGATTACTCCGACTAATAATTCAAGCCTTTGGCATGCCCTGACATTTTAGCTCCCGTTGCCCAATTAAATTTTAGTTTACCATCTAGCGTTCAACTTTTAACCTATATAATTTACAGCTAGGTATCCCCATCATCGCCGGGCCGCGCCCGATAACCACGGGTTCCGACTTCAACATCTGCTAGATACAAACCTAAACTCTGGTTTCCAGGATGAAGCCGGGGTGGGTGCCAGATACAAACATATCTCTAGCAACACTTTACGAGCCAAGATCCTAATTTGTCTCTTCGTAGTTTACGCTCCAATATACAACTTTTTTTCTTAGCAACTTATAGCCCAAAATACAAACTTGTCTCTTGGGTTATTATAAAACACTAGCTTTATTAGTTTATGAATATTACCTCACGGATCATCGACGTCCAATAGTTACCGCATATCCAAGGAAAATTCATTAAGCAGGCCAGCAATTTTTTGGACAGCAGCGTGAGAAATATGGTACTCGTCCATTGTAAATATGTCCTTTTGAGGTCGTTGTCTTCAAACTACAGCCACGTCACAAAAAACATACTGGAACATCTGGAAACTAGAGTTAATGTTTCTATCTAACAGCGGATGTCGGCACTCGTGGCTGGTTGTCATCCTGCTATCGGGCATGTCCCATACGGCCATTTTGATGCGACATTTCGATAGAATGTCCTACACTCTCCGACTGGGCCAATGGGCCAAATGTGTTAACTATAGAAGGATTATTCTTCCCGATACTGATTCGAACACAGGAGCCATGTTATGTCGGATTTGAGGACCCGTCATTTCGATAGAATGTCGTACCCTCTCCGAAGGGGCAGTGGACCATAGCATTTAAATATGCTAGGATTATTCATCCGGACTCGGATTCGAACACCGGAGCCATGCCAGTCCGGGTTTGAAGACCCAACATTTCGATAGAATGTCCTACTCTCCCAGACTGGTCAGTGGACCATAGGATTTATATATAGCAGGATTATTCATCCCGATTCGGATTCGAACACCGGAGCATTGTCGGTCCGGGCTTAAAGACCCGACATTTATGTACAATGTCCTACCGTCTCCGACTGGGCCAGTGGGCAAGACGTTTTAACTATAGTAGGATTATCCATCCCGATCGGGATTCGAACACCAGTGCGAATTTGAAGACCTGACATTTCCGACTGGGGCAGTGGACCAGATCATTTAAATATAGTATAATTATTCATCCGATGCGGATTCGAACACCGGAGCTATAAGACCTGACATTTCGATAGAACGTCCTAGCCCCTCCAACTATGCGTGTAGGCCAGATGTTTTAAATACAGAAAGATTATCCATCCCCATCCGTATTCGAACGCCGGAGCCATGACGGTCCGGGTTTGAAGACCCGACACGTCTGTAGAATGTCCTACCATCTCTGACTGGGCCAGTAGGCCAGGTGTTTTTACTATAGAAGGATGATTCCTACCGATCCGGATTCGAACATCGGATCTATGAAAAACGGATTTAAAGACGCCGCATTTCGATAGAACATCCTACCTTCGCCGACGGAGCTAGTGGGCCAGATGTTTTAACTAATGAAGGATTATTCATCCATATCCGGATTCGGACACCGGTGCCACACAGTCCCGATTTGAAGATTCGATAATTCGATAGAATGTCCTCCCTCTGGGGCACCAGTGGGCCAGATATTTTAAATATAGAAGGAACAGTCATCACCATCCGGATTCGAACACAGAAGCAATGTTAAGTCAGATTTGAAGACTCGACGTTTCGATAGAATGTCATACTTTCTCCGATTGTGTCAGTGGGCCAGATGTTTAACTATAGAAGGATTATCCACCCCAATCCTGATTTTAAAACCGGGACCATGCCAGTCCCAATTTGAAGACCCGACACTTCGATAGAATGTCCTATCTTCTCCGATTGCGCCAGTGGGCCAGTTGTTTTAACTAAAGAAGGATTATCCATACTAATCCTGATTTGAGCACCGGAACCATGCCAGGCCGGATTTGAAGACCTGAGACTTCGATAGAATGTCCTACCTTCTCAGATTGTGCTGGTGGGCAGATGTTTTTTCTAACGAGGGATTATCCATCCAATCCTGATTCGAGCACCGGAACCATTCCTGGGCGGATTTGAAGATCCTACATTTCGATAGAATGTCCTACCCTCTCCGACTGGGTCAGCTGGACATATGTTTAAACTATAGAAGGATTATCCATCCCAATCCTGACTAGAACATCGGCGCCATGCCAGTCCCGATTTGAAGACCCGCCACTTCGATAGAATGTCCTACCTCCTCCGATTGGGCCAGTAGGCCAGATGTTTTAACTGTAGAAGGATTGTCCATCTCAATCTTGATTTGAGCACCGGAACCATGCCAGGCCGGATTTGAGACCCGACATTTCGATAGAATGTCCAACCATCTTCGACTGGGTCAGCTGGCCAGATGTTTTAACTATAAATGATTAATACAGTAGGATATGATCAGCAGTTGCAAATATTTAGAATAAGCAAAAAGTCCTGCATCAGTTTTGACTCACGTGAGAGGCTTTTTTCACTATTATTTCATTTTGTAAAATTCTACTATTATAAAAAGTTAGTTCGACTATGCAGTTCCGTAGCGGCCCACGAGCAGTCTCCTGTGATAAAAACCTCAAATATCTTCAAATTGCCATTCAGTATGTTAGCGCAACAAAATAAGTTTATAAAAGTGCTTTAGTTTTCAGCCAGGGCATTAGAGAACTAGCAAAAGATATTTTCGTTTTATTAATTTTGTTCCATTATAGCTGATTCTGGACGTGATTCTTCCACTACTATTTCGTATTTATGCGAGATTTTGACCTGTACACGATATTTGACACCTCTTATGTTCAACCTACTTTGAAAAAGAAAAATGTCAGAAGGATAAACCTTCGCTGTACACTATTGAAACATAAACATACATCTCTCAAATCGTGTGTATCCGTTTTTATAGGTTGTGAAACGTGACAACTTAAATTTTTAAATTTTACGTAAATAAAATTGCGTAACAAAAGCGATAAAGAACAACGGTGAAACGGGTTGAAAAGATAGCTTAAAACTGGAGACGTAAAAATGAAATTGCAAGTGAAAAATAGAAACTATAATTTCTAATTAAAATTAGGCTACTTACTGATATCGTGCATATTAAAGTGATTTACAAATTATTTTGTTAAAATTTAAATTGAAATATAATTATACGTATGATTAAGCATATTAATATACTTTGAAGGTGGTATGCTTTATTTTAACGACGACTTGTATATGCGGAGTAATGGGTAAGAATTAGATATTTTTATAACAATTCTCTACACGAAGCAGTACAATTCGACCCCTAACAATTCTTCTCCGGACAATTTATCCACGGTAATTTCGTCATTTGGTGAGCTCGCCCCTGGACAAATTTATTCACGGATAATACCTCCCCGGCCACAATGAAACCCAGGGTTATGGTCAGTCCAGGTAGGGATTGACCAGGAAACGAATTGCAGGGTGCGAATTGTTTAGTAGACGAGTTATCCAACGGACGAATTGTGCATGACCGAATTGTCCGAAAACCGATTCTGCGTTTAAATCTTAATCGATTTTGTTTGTGGGGCTATTCAGGCTAATTTCTCCATATAAGGTGTACCTAATACATGCGGTGTAAACTTATGGTAGTAAAATGGATGAACGTTGTTATATAAGCTGAAATGTTATTTTTCCACAGGGATTCAAAAATTCTACTGCACAAAATGGTATTTATGGCCCATGTCAACTTTAGGCTAGATGTTTTGAAACGTGAAAATTTTACGTTTTCACTGCTTTTGTCAAACACTACTTCAGAGCATGACTAAATAGGCCATACATACCGTATATAACAGGGAGTCTAAGAATTACACAAAACTCTCATGGTGTTAGTGTATAAATCTCGCAATGTCTTTAAGCTAGTAGGTCTTTCGTACAGCCAGTTTGAAATCATTATCGGATATTTTATAAACACTGAAAAGCATTTATTGATAACTATTCTAAACCAATTTTTAAAATTTGTTTGCTTCTACTTAATACAAACAGGTGAGCCATTTGATTGGTACCCCTCGTAAAACTTTGGATCACCTCTTGGTAAATATATATTTTGCTTTTCTGCTAAACTGTCTTAATAAAAAAAATAAACATTGACAATTTTTTTGTAAATATTGTTTGCTAAGCTGAAAATTAATTAAACAAATTGTTTATTGCGAACAAAAACATATTAGCAGCTTTCTGATTTCATTAATTAACTATTTTAGCTTTTGGAAACGTAAAAGCTACATTTTAATAATTTGCAAATTTAGAATCCTGGAGGTATCCCACGTATCTCATGGTAAAACTAGAAGTAGCATGGTTCCCGCTTCAGGGGCCTCATGTTCACGCTGCCTGCAAAATTTGAAAATTCCTAGAGACTAGTGAAGTTCTAAGCATTCACAAATGTATGTTTTTAAGTAAAACTATAGTCGTGAAGGTCTAGCTAGTGGTGCTTAAATACAGTAATGTGCAATCATATATTCCATGTTCAACTTAAAACCCTTATTTTGCGACCTAACCTCATATGGTTCAGCTCGCTAATATGCATCAACCGAGTTTGGTAGAAAGATACACACTATCTCGCCAATTCGCATCATTAGAAGAAACGTGGTAGGAATGTTTTGAATTAGCTCTTCATTACAGCTCTGTTAGACCTACCATGTTTTTATTAACAGCTTAAACTCCGAAAGCACAGGTGCAGATCGTCAGTTAAGCAACAAACCTCGCCATCTGTTGCACAACATAGCCCAGGTAATCATAAGAGGCCATACATCATATCGTTAGAAAAAAGAACAGCTCAGAACGGGGGTTCCGGGGCGGCAGCCTTAGGCTTAGGCTTAGTGTATTTCTCATTTAATTACCTAAGCTTAGGTAAGAGTAACGCTTAGGCTTAGTATATCGAGAATGCATGGCATGCATTACACTTTGGCGACCGGGTTGCCTTTTCCCACAACATGATACATTTGTTTAATTTATCATAAATTTAATTTTATAATGAGATAGTTTCTGCATACTTTAATTCAAAATCATAAACTTCCGTCTTAGGTACCACGGAGAAAACCCTACAATTACGTTTAAGAGAAAGAACTTTGATATAATTATCACCCTATGTGGCAGTAAACATATATTGTCACATCTAAACATTGGGTTGTGGTACCTAGACAACCTATTAAGTATATGTGTCGAGGTTTACTCCTAAGGGTAGGACTCCCCAGGCCAAATCCAATTCCCCGCCCTTGAGGACTGCGCAATGCTTCCGCTTTGACAGAAAATTGACAAAAATTCAGGAAAATTCGGCCAAAATTGCTACAAATTTTACTAAAAATTCTGAAAAATTGACAAAAATTGAGAAACATTTTAGCGAAATCGGCAAAAATTATGAGTTGTTAAAAATTTCAAAACTGACCTCCTCCCTGGATTACCCACCTCCTCGCAGTGCACCACACACTCCGGCGAGATCATCTACCAAATCCACCCAGCTGCTGGACCTTCGAAACCAATGACATTAAGGTAATAAAATTACTTTTGAGGATTTTAAGATAAAATCTAACTGACTTTTTATTAATGTATCACTTGAATCATTAAGGTTTCGTTTCCTACGTAAGTATAACTGAGAACAACCTTAAATTCGTACCTTTTTAGACCATTTTTGGCGGTCACACACATTTCAGGAACAAAATGCTGACTTTATTTCAGCGCCTTACTCTTTCTTTAGTATATCATTAAAAAGTTGTTGTTAAAGAGCTTAAAAACTAAGCATTTTTTCACATTGAAAAATGCTTTATTCATTGGGCGATTAGTACCACCAAACACGTTATGTATGCAACTGAATAAAATGAAAACGTACAACGGTAAGATTTCCAAAGGAAGTGAGGAAAGGTGGTTTCAAGCATTACAGGTGTTAACTTTATTTCGCAAAATTTTAAAGTAGGCTAAAATATAATAAATTTAATTATGTTTTATCAAACCTAATTAGATATTTCAGTCGTTAAAATGTAGCTCATGATGGCTGGCACAATAATTTTTTGCTAGCGGTTGATCACGGATTCTTTCTTGAAAACGGTAACTCGCGACTGTGACTCTTTTACGGTAGTATTATATGCCCTGCTACCTGGTTTCCGTTTAACATTTCAAGCAATCTAACTTCAATTTCGCTTAACTATAACCTATAGGGTGACCCATAACTAACTATAATTGTTTAAGCCCTTACAGCAAAATATCATCGTCGAATAGCGATTCCGAATTTTTTGCACTTTTCTACTCATGAAGTGTAGATCATCAAAACCAATTTGAATATATCTTTTTATTAAAAATATTGTTATAGGATATCAAATTACAATCCGTTTACAGTTGAGCGTGACACATGTCAATTCCGAAAATTCAGTAGTACGCCGGATATATCGTCACATGCTACAAATAAAACCGGAATTTCGGTACATTTTGCAGCGCCGGAAGTAACCAGTCGTCAGCACAACGCAAAAGAACAACTAAGCTGGCTGCAGAGACGATTGTGTCTTCGAAGGCGTAAAAGTTTACCCTCAGAATTTTTTATCAAAGGTGTGTCCGCTGAAAATGTACTTGCAACCGGTGACAGTTGTAGAAAAAATTCATCAAGCGTACGAACAATTGCAGTACGACCTAGAATGGACGAATACTGGGCTGGAAGCAGTGCCATGTATCATTATTATTACGGAGCACCAGAGCAGCAACAACCTAGTCATCAAAACAGCAGTAAGTGCCAACATCAAACTAAACACACACGACCCTCGTACGAATCGGATTATGAGCAAATTGGAGACGTTGAAACTAACAATTGGTCAGGTGAGTTGTTTCCATATTTTGTCTTAATTTCCTTGAATTTAGTAAAGTGAGAACTTCAATAAATACAGCTTGGCCTTTCACTGCTAAAAATAATGGCATAGTGCAAAACTTCCTAACAATGCCAACTCGTGCGTGTTTTTAACGTCAGTCGCCCATGTATATAGCCAAATTTTGTCTCCTCGAGCATTTTTAGCATTTGTGTGGTCCTTAGCAACACTGGTCGTCAAAAATATTTAGAAACATCGAGCAAATTTCGAAAACACGTCTAACACGTCACCAAAATATTCTCTGCTAGCCTCTGAAGGGTTGCTAAATATCAAAGAGTGCTCCGATTTCATAGTCAAAAACGATGTTTAGCTCTCCAAATTTGTCTCTTTGAGCAGCTTTTATCATTTGTGTGGTTCTTCTTGACCTTGGTCGTCGTCAATATTTACAAATATCTATGTAAATTTCCAAAACACGTCTAACAACGTCACCAAAATATTCTCCGCTAGCCTCTAGAGTGGTTAAATATCAAAGGTTGCTCCGATTTCAAAGTAAAAAACGTTGTTTAGCTCTCAAAATTTGTCTCTTTTAGAAGCTTTTAATGTTTGTGTAGTTCTTTGGTTTGGGACCCTGGTCGTCATAAATGTTTAAAAATATCGAAAAATTTCCAAAACACGTCTAATAACGTAACCAAAAATATTCTCCACTAGCTCTAGAATGGTTACATATCAAAGGTTGCTCCGATTTCATAGTAAAACGTTGTTTAGCTGTCAAAATTTGTCTTTTTGAGCAGGTTTTATCATTTGTGTGGTTCTGTTTGACCTTGGTCGTCCATCGGGCTCTGCGCGAGCCTGGCTGAGACGACGTCGAATTCCAACGGCCTGGGCGACCAAAAAATTTAGGTTTGTTCTCACCTCAGTAAATGACCGAATGATTAAAACACGATTGGATAATCTTGGGGTCGTTTTAAAGATTCCTTTTCAGCTCATTTTATACATGTATTTGAATTCGAGTGGGATGAGCGAGCGAAGCGAGGGAGTGGAACGAGAATTTTCAATTTTGGCTTTGGAGGTAGGGTTGAGGAGGTCCTGTATCTGTGTGTCTGTTGCACCTGGATCTCGATAACGATTGGGCGGATTTGATGCAAGATAGCTCATTTGAACCGCAATGGTCGATTTAGGTGTAGTGACGGAGCCCGATTTTCGATTTTTTTTGCCGTGGGAAAAGTTATGGGGCAAAATGACGTCATTTTGGCTCATTTTTCGGGCACCCCTCCAGTTCTTACGACTTTTCTCAATAAGTACACGAGGTATCCGCAAAGTAATAGGCTTATTCCATGTAACTTTACTAGGGCATTTAGTGATATATAACAAGTTTTTCAACTACTTCATAATCTGGAGTCTATAAGCTTCTAGTTGGCGCCAATTTCATATTTGGTGAAAAGTCGTGGGAAATGCACCTAAATGTGTGCTTATTGTTGGTTTTAGTGTCGGATATAGGGTTTTCTGGGCCAACAAGCTGATTGCGAGTGTCAAAAATATTGTGTGGTAAATATATTTCACATTTCTGCTTCATACTTGGTATGAAAAATAAGATTTTTCTCAAGTCTCGGTTTGAATTCTTTAACGTTCTTTTCACGGTCAATTTAGGGTTTTATTGAATTATCAAATTGTTAGTTGATTGTTTTTTGTACTCGTTGTATGATGTTTCGTCTACTGCATACGTTGGCTATCAAAAGAGGCGGGCGTAACTATGACTCATCAGTCATGATTTATATAATGCTGCACCTGTGTACTGTGTGTAGGCTTTGTTTGTGTGTGCTTTCTACAACAGACTTCGGGGGATTGTTCTAACCTTTCGAATTCTGGCTCGCAAGCGAGCTTCACTAGTATATATTTAGAAATATCGATGCAAATTTCCAAAACACGTCTAACAACGTCACCAAAATATTCTCCGCTAGGCTTTAGAATGGTTAAATATCAAAGGTTGCTCCGATTTCATAGTAAAACACTTAGCTCTCAAAATTTGTCTCTTTGAGAAGCTTTTATTGTTTGAGTAGTTCTTTGGGATCTTGGTCGTCATAAATGTTTAAAAATATCGAAAAATTTCGAAAACACGTCTAACAACTTAACCAAAAATATTCTCCGCTTGGCTCTAGAATGGTTAAATATCAAAGGTTGCTCCGATTTCATAGTAAAAAACGTTTAGCTCTCAAAATTTGTCTCTTTGAGCAGCTTTTATCATTTGTGTGGTTCTTTTTGACCTTGGTCGTCATCTATATTTAGAAATATCGATGCAAATTTCCAAAACACGTCTAGCAACGTAACCAAAATATTCTCCGCTATTGCTCCGATTCCATGGTAAAAACGTTGTTTAGCTCTCAAAATTTATCTCTTTGAGCAGCTTTTATTATTTGTGTGGTTCTTTCTACCTTAGTCGTCATCTATATTTAGAAATATCGATGTAAATTTCCAAAACACGTCTAACAACGTCACCAAAATATTCTCCGCTAGCCTCTAGAGTGGTTAAATATCAAAGGTTGCTCCGATTTCATAGTAAAAACACTTAGCTCTCAAAATTTGTCTCTTTGAGAAGCTTTTATTGTTTGAGTAGTTCTTTGGGATCTTGGTCGTCATAAATGTTTAAAAATATCGAAAAATTTCGAAAACACGTCTAACAACTTAACCAAAAATATTCTCCGCTAGGCTCTAGAATGGTTAAATATCAAAGGTTGCTCCGATTTCATAGTACAAAACGTTTAGCTCTCAAAATTTGTCTCTTTGAGCAGCTTTTATCATTTGTGTGGTTCTTTTTGACCTTGGTCGTCATCTATATTTAGAAATATCGTTGCAAATTTCCAAAACACGTTTAGCAACGTAACCAAAATATTTTCGGGCTAT
>JASANE010007613.1:0-14067 GCA_030248225.1 Trileptium ribeirensis
CTTCAGAACGTAGTGGAGATCACAGTTTGCAGGGGTGAAAGCTTTTAAATCCGTCTGTTCGTGATTCGGTCATAACTCGGGAAAACTACTGTAACCGATTTTTCATAATCTTGTGCCCAGTCGAACTGGCATATCGATCTATTTGTGGCTCCGGCCCAGGGGGGGGCCAGGGGTCAAAATCGGGGTTTTTATTCCATTTCTCATTCAGAAAAGGAGCGTCACTCTTCTCCATCTTAAATCACAATTTTTTCTGCAAAATTTCATAGTACAAAATGATCAATGCCGATGCCTTTATGGCCTATGATTTTCTAAGGCACCGGTTATGGGGTTTGACAGATGAGGGCCTTCGCTTTGCTTCTATTCGGCTGCAAAATCGAAATTTTTGTCTCGGTCTCTCTACCACGGGGCTCTCAGCGACGGGAAACTACTGTCGGGGCGGAATTCAAACTTTTTGGCGCCAAACTACCTACGGTTCCCATGCGCACGGCAGGGAGAAAACTTCCGGCGAAAAATCGTGTTCCGGTTGTTCGGAGCGGCAAAAACCGACCGGAACCGGAATTCCGGTTTAACTTTTTGCATGTTTTTTCCTTTATTCTGTAAAATTGAAGAGCACGTAATATATATATCAAGCTCCAATAATACCAAGCAAAAGAAAAGATTAACGAACTCCAATTTGCCGTGTGAAATAGGGATGGGGCGGGGCAGGAATTTATACAACCCCTGCATAGTTTTTAAATTCAGAGCGAATTCTCACTTGAGCCATCCAACACATCTCAGAAGTCTGTGGGATATGTTCGAATTTTTCAGCTAAACTCTCTAGAACAGAAGTATGGCTTACGCAGGAAGGTGAGGGGTCGCGCTCGGCTGGGAACATAAATGGCGCTCAAATGACCCCGCGCTTGTAAACTCGGTAAATCAAACGAAATTAAATAAAAATGCGGCAACGCAGCCGAGACTTTTGGCACGAACTGCATTTTAAACTGTGCGAGCAGCACCACAGCGCGTGTCGCATCACACATCCGATTAGAAAGTTATTTTCTATCATTACGACCCAACTTACGGCACTGTTCAAAATGAGCTAAAAATATTTCCTCAACCATGTATCAGAAAATTACGATTCATCTTTTCAGAATAAAACCAATAATTTTATTTTCCTACATGCAACAAACGTATGATAGTAAAAAAGGGAGGCGACTGGAGACAGAGCGAAAGTGTGTTCTATGCTCCTTAAGCTTTGTAAGCACATTCATTTCCCCCGCTTTAACGAAAAGGTGGGCAACTGTATAGTGGAAATTTTTTTGCCGGAAATGTCCAAAAACCATACTTTGATCGATAAAATAAACATTATTAGTTTTAGATTTTTGAGATTTCAGTAAAGGCAATAATATATATATACCATTTCGCAATACATTGTAAAAGTTATTTTTAACTGATTTTAAATCCATACTAACCCTTCATTCTTCATCATCTGTTTTACTATATATAAAATTTCGAAGATGATCTTCGGATCCGGTTTAAATAACGGTCCCGGTCGTGGTCCCGGTTCCGGTTATCTCCCCGGTACCGGGTATAGCTCAGAGGTCATAATGAGGGCTCCACATTCGCTCAACTTTTGAAAATTCACGATTTGGCTCACTTTCTACAGGAAAACCATGCCTTTTTTCCATTAGGCCCCCATTTCACCACGATGGCACCTCGTGGTTCCTCCACCAAAAATCGTTCTGATAACACCGGTCGCTGAAAAGTTTTTATTTTCGGGGCACCAAGTTATTGCTTTGCCGATGGGGTACGGGTATAGCCACTTATTGACCCAAATTCCTAACCTAACGTGGGGCGGGGGGGTCTAGGGGTTTCAGGCATGGGAACTGTGTCAAAACGTCATGTATTTGTGTGGATATCCATGTACACTTGTGATTCGAGACACCACGATGTGTGATTGTAGGAGCACCACGTTTTTACTATGTTTTACTGATATAGTTACTAGTATTATAAATTATATTTACACATATTTATAAAATTAATTTGAGCTACTCTCAATGCACGTGCCTAACTATTATTTTTATTTCCTGTGTGTGCCTATTGAGAATGTATTAAGATTGCAACACTACAGTATTTTTTGTAGCTACAGTAACTATGCAAGATTGTTTAGTGAGTGGAATTCAAACAATTTACAACCTTCTAGTCAGGGTGGTTGATATCTAGTTTTAGGTTCCCGCCCCATTCCAATTGCACTCCAATTCAGGTTGTTATTTATCGTTAATTATAGTTAATTTTTTGTGAAGATCTGGAAATTTTCTGTTTGGTAACTTGTACACTGAATTATATTGTAATTTGATTTGCTTTGGTGCCGGGCCCCATTATTTCGCTATAGGTTTCACTGATGTGTAAAGTGTTCCATTTCTTTATTCAAGGTAAGAAGCGCTAAATCTAGAACGACTGTTAAACCGTGCCCATAGTTTTGTGCCTTCATTCATAGTATCTTCATCGCGAAAAACTGAATAGCAATAATTTTTGGGATAGACCTTTTATCCCGATTATAAACATCCAATAGTAGCAATTACAGATAAATGTTGATTGTTTCACTATATCTTCTAGACAAGGAAAACTTGTTTTACAGGATAAATGAGCAACCTGAATTAAATCTAACCACCCTGACTCGAAGGTTATAAATCCTTTTGAATTCCACTCACTAAACAATCTTGGTCGTCCCTACCTCACTCCTGAAAATCCTGTCATGTTCGATCTTGATACCGGTTCTCGATAACACACAGAAATAAAAATAATAGTTAGGCACGTGCATTGAGAGTAGGCTCGGACTGATTTTATAAATATATATAAATTTCAACCCATAATACTAGTAACTCTATCGCGATTGAAGAACGTAGTGAAGCATAGGTATACCTACGAATTTTGCGTGCACAGCCAATCATCTCTCGATAGCACAAGTCGATATACCATAAGTGGATATCACACAATACCGCATAAGTTAGAACAAAACTAACACCGGCAATAAGTTCCCATGCCTGAAAACCCTCCAAGTGCAAGCTATCAGCCTCCCAGGACGTCACGATAAAATTAGGAATTTGGGGTCGATGAACCATGGAGTCGCTATACCCCCGTACCCATGGGCTGCAAAGCAAAATAATTATCACCGGCAAAGTTTTCCATGCCCGAAAACCCCCAAGTAAAACTTTTCAGCGACCAGTACGTCGGAACAAATTTTTGGTGGAGGAACCACGAGGGTGCCATACCTCGAACCCCATGAATAGGAGCCTTAATCGAAAAACAAAAAAAGAGGCATCGGCATTTATCATTTTACTGTGAAATAAGACCAATCATAAAAAAGTCAAAAGTCAAGATTGACAATGGTGTAAAAACCCTCATTATGACCTCTGACTCCAAACCATGGGGCCATACCCCAGTACCAGAGAATAACCGGAACCGGAACCAGCAACGGGAACCGTTCATTTAAACCGGATCCGGAACCTGGTCTTCGAAATTTATATATAGTAAAACAGATGATGGAAGAAATGAAGGTATAGTGGATTTAAAATGCATTAAAAATAACTTTTACATTAATGTATTGCGATGGTATATATATATTATTGCCTTTCTGAAATCTCAAAGAGACTGAGGAAGCTAATAATGTTTATTTATCGATCAAATATGTCGGTTTTTGGACATTCCGAGCAAAAAATGTCTTCCACTATACACCATTGCGTACACTGCGTCAAATCGAATGTGCTTACAAAGCTTGGAGCGTAGAATACACACTTTCGCTCTGTCTCCAGTCGCCTCCCTTTACTACACATACGTTTGTTGCATGTTCTTCTGTAGGAAACTTAAAATTATTGGTTTATATGATTCTAAGAGAAAATAATAGATAGAAGGTAATTTTCTGATCAGTGGTCAGAGAAACTGTTTAGGCTAGCGTTGGACAAACAGTGCCCGTCAGTTAGATCATAATGATGATAACTTTCTAATCAGAATGCTATAAATGAGACACACTGTGATGCTGCTCGCACAGTTTCAATAAATGCAGTTCATTGCCAAGAAAGCAGTTTCTAGCTGCGTTGCAGATAACGTTAGTTTACTTTAATTTAGACTGATTTACCAAGTTTACAAGCGCACTGACGTGTGCTTGACGCAATTTATGTTAGCCAAGCATACCCTAAGTACTTCTGCGTAAGCCATACTCTGTTACCGAGTTGGACTGGTTTAATTCAAACGTATCCCACAGACTTCTGGATGTGTAAAATAGCTGCTACAAGCATCGACCTGGCTCTGATTTAACAAACTCCTGCAGGTTATTATGAAAAATTCCTGCTCAAATTATGTGCCCTACTTACGTTTCACACGGCAAATTGGTTAGTTAATCTTTTCTTTTGCTTGGTTGTATTGGAGCTTGATCATTGTATAATATATATTACATATGTTTGGATTACAGAATGAAGCAAAAAACGTGGAAAATTTTTAAACCGGAATTCCGGTTCCGGTATGGTTTTTGCCCGTTGCCGGAACCGCAACCGGAACACGATTTTCGCCGGAACCGGAATTCCGGTTACTCCCTGCCCCGTACGCATGGAACCATTGGTCGTACAGCACAAAAGTAATACCACCAATGAGTTTCCCATGCACTAAAACCCCGAGTGAAACGCCAAGAACAACAAAACAAATTTTCGAATTTTGGGCCGATGAACAACGAAGGTGTCATATGTCAAACCCCATAACCGGTGCCTTAATCACATTAGGCCATAAAGGCATCGGCATTGATCATTTTATTTACTATGAAATAAAACCCACTAGGGAAAAATTCTAAAGTTAAGATAAAAATAACCTTGCTTTTGTGAATGGTACTAAAATGGAATAAAAACCCAATTTTGACCCCTGGCCCCTGAGCCAGACCACAAATAAAATCGACTATGCCAGTTCGACTGAGCACAAGATTATGAAAATCGGTTAAGTCGTTCCCGAGTTATGACCGATCACGCAAACAGACGGATTTAAAAGCTTTCACCCCTGCAACATATAATCTCCACTACGTTCTGAATATCTTCATCGTCGAACATTAGTACACACTGCAATAACATGTCTAAAATAGATATTCCTTATCACTAGAGATTTTCTGCCGAGAATGAACATAGCGATCCATGGAATCCCACTCATTTGTTGCCTGCGGAAATGCTATTATGAATATAACTTATAATTCCCCAACGAGCGAAGCGGGCCATTTATTTGCATGCGCACTGATAAATTTTACGGGTCCGCCCGTGCATCCGGCCAGTTTTTTCTTATAGTCTGATCCGTCGCCACATAAAGGTTCCATCTATGCAACCCACTCATTGGATATTGTAGGCACCCTTCAAAATGGGCACCACTCAATTTTTGTTATCGAAGGAAAATGTGTTAGTTATATATATCAAAAAGAAGGCCTCGTACCAAAAAATGTTGCCTATCTTTTATGTTCGCCCGGATATGTTCAACACTGTTGACAGACACTGTTACCAAATTCGCAGATACTGAGATAGGAGCACAAAACACAAAATATGGTCCAACAGACACATTTTATCCCTTTATGTATAGTATTTTTAAGATAGTCCTGGTCACTATAAAGGATTTCGGTGTCGCTGAAAACAATAGAATGATTAATTTCAACATATCTGTGACCAGGGTGCTGTTTTGAAATGTATATATTGTACACTCTGGGACACAAAAAAGATCCATCCCAGGGAATAACCGGAACCGGAACCAGCAACCGGAACCGTCCATTTAAACCGGATCCGGAACCGGAACCTGGTCTTCGAAATTTATATATAGTAAAACAGATGATGGAAGAAATGAAGGTATAGTGCACTTAAAATGCATTAAAAATAACTTTTACATTAAACTTAATGTATTGCGATGGTATTATTGCCTTTCTGAAACTTTAAAGAGACTAAAGAAGCTAATAATGTTTATTTATCGATCAAATATGTCGGTTTTTAGAGATTCAGAGCAAAAAATGTCTTCCACTATACACCATTGCGTATACTGCGTCAAACCGAATGTGCTTACAAAGCTTGGAGCGTAGAATACACACTTTCGCTCTGTCTCCACTTTCGCTCTGTCTCCAGTCGCCTCCCTTTACTACACATACGTTTGTTGCATGTTCTTCTGTAGGAAACTTAAAATTATTGGTTTATATGATTCTAAGAGAAAATAATAGATAGAAGGTAATTTTCTGATCAGTGGTCAGAGAAACTGTTTAGGCTAGCGTTGGACAAACAGTGCCCGTCAGTTAGATCATAATGATGATAACTTTCTAATCAGAATGCTATAAATGAGACACACTGTGATGCTGCTCGCACAGTTTCAATAAATATAGGTCATTGCCAAGAAAGCAGTTTCTAGCTGCGTTGCAGATAACGTTAGTTTACTTCAATTTAGACTGATTTACCAAGTTTACAAGCGTACTGGCGGGTGCTTGACGCAATTTATGTTAGCCAAGCATACCCTAAGTACTTCTGCGTAAGCCATACTCTGTTACCGAGTTGATCCGGTTTAATTCAAACGTATCCCACAGACTTCTGGATGTGTAAAATAGCTGCTACAAGCATCGACCTGGCTTTGATTTAACAAGCTCCTGCAGGTTATTATGAAAAATTACTGCTCATATTATGTGCCCTACTTACGTTTCACACGGCAAATTGGTTAGTTAATCTTTTCTTTTGCTTGGTTGTATTGGAGCTTGATCATTGTATAATATATATTACATATGTTTGGATTACGGGATGAAGCAAAAAACGTGGAAAATTTCAAACAAAATTTTTTAAACCGGAATTCCGGTTCCGGTAAGGTTTTTGCCCTTTCCCGGAACCGCAACCGGAACACGATTTTCGCCGGAACCGGAATTTCGGTTACTCCGCGATCCATCCATAATTTCGCTATTTTAAATGCAATGTCACTACTACATCTGTTATTACAAAGGTTTTCGAGGATGCTGAAAACAATGGAGTGATACAATTGAACGTATCTGTGACCAATTAACCCTTTTTGGAATATTACTGCATCCCAAGGACACCAAAGAACTATGCATGCTTTCGTGACTTTCAATGTAACGCCATTTTATTGCTCCCGTTATTACAAATGTTTTAGAGGATTTTAGGTATCTCTGACCGACGTAGACTTTTTGGACTGTTACGGAATCCCATGAAACCTCCCTGAGGCATGTATAATTCCGTGATTTTAAACCTAATGTTATAAGTGCTTGCACGTGTGTTCGTCAATGTTTCGAGGGCGCTGAAAACGATGAGGTGGTTTATGTATGCGTGTTTGTGACTAGGGTAGATTTTTGATATGGTACTGTGTACAATGGCCAACCGTCGCACAGAAGCACAACCGATGCAATATTTGCGCTGCGGCAACTGACCGAGAAGTATAGTGAAGCGCAGCGGGAGTTACATTGCGTCTTTATCGACCTTGAGAAAGCCTACGACCGCGTGCCAAGGCAAGAGATATGGAACTGCCTGAGACTGAAAGGAGTGTAGGAGAAATACGTCCGGTTAATCCAAGACATGTACGCAAGTAGCAAGACGAAAGTGAGGTGTGCAGCTGGTACACTGAGGACGTCCAGATGGATGTAGGGCTGCGCCAACGGTCAGCGCTTAGCCCATTCCTGTCCGCCATTGTCATTGACTGCCTTACCGAAGACATTCAGATGGAGGCTCCATGGGATATGCTGAGAGACAAGTGGCGAAGTGGAACGTCGGCTCGATGTGTGGGGGGAGGCAATGGAGGAACGGAGTTTTAGGGTGAACACACAGAAGACGAAATACCTGTGTGTCGGCGATCGTGGCATTGCGGAAGACGTGTACATGCAAGGAGAAAACTTGAAGCGGGTGGAAGAGTTTATGTTGGATACCATACAGAGCACAGGCAACGCAGACAGCGAGACCGCACGAAAAATAAGAGCGGGATGGATGGCGTGGAAGAATGTCACTGGAATGATGTACGATAGAAGGGTACCAGTGAAGGTGAAAGGCAAAATGTACAGGACAATAGCGAGACCTGCCATGCTGTACGGTATGGAGACTGTGGCAGTTACAAAAGCACAGGAGAAAAAAAGGAGGTGGCAGAAATGAGGATGCTTAGATTTACGACAGGGAAAACCCGTCTAGACACAGTAAAGAACGAAGAAGTGAGAATAGTACTGAAAGTGATATCTATGGCAGACACAATACGAGAAGGCCGACTAAGGTGGCTGGGCCATGTTTTGAGAAGAGAGGAGGGGTATGTGGGCCAGAGGGTACGGAGGCTGGAGGTGGGGTGAGGCGTCAAGGGAGGCCGAAGTTGAGATGGAAAAACTGTGTGAGCGAAGACATGAGAGCGATGGTACTGGAGGAGGCTGACACACAAGATAGACTGACTTGGCGATCGCGGATTCGCACCGGCGATCTCACCTAGTGGGAACAAAGCCTTAAGAAAACTATGTACAATACCCCTTCCCCTTGAGCGATGCATGATTTTGTGATTTTTGACGTATGTAATGTTATTATTTCATGTATTTCTGGTTATTAAGGCTTATAATGATGCAAAAACGGTGAAGTGATTTATTTGTATCTGTGATCGATGTCTCACTCATGGGTCCCGTTGGAATGGTACTGTATCTTATGAAATCCTCCTTGAACCATTACATGATTTAGTCATTTGCGACCAAATGTTTTGTTGCCTTTGCGATTATAAAGGCTTTTGAAGATACTAAAAATGATCTGATGATTCACCTGAATCTGTGGCCAATAACCTTTGGCATGATATTGCATGCCCTGGGGCCCAGTTTGATCTATGCATGATTTAGTGCATAAAATCTGATCAATTTGCATTAAAATTCCGTCCTGAAGCCAAAAATTTCTAAAATTTTGCTTCACAATAGCTTTTTATCCATAAAAAAGCGGTTTGGCAGTGTTTCTAAAGAAGATGATTTGACAAAAGCGAAAGCGTATCTGTCATTATAATCGTCGCTGACTCGCAGTCACACAGGTCGCTTTGAAATCATGGATTGACCGACATTCTAGTGACACACATATACATAATATATAAATGTTTTATGGGTAAGTCGGTGATCACATGTAAAATTACAAAGCGACATTCTGAATGGGACCGTTTATTGAAGCTATCCATGGTTGATTTACATCACTAGGATGCATGTCATGGAGCAATATAAACAGTTTATATAGCTACGTATATATCCCTGGGTTTTTATTGTGTCGGAAATAACGGGTAGGGTAATGAAACGGGGTCCCTTTAGAAACAGGGGCCAAAAATCTCAGTGGAGTGTCAGACTCTGTCACAACAGATTTGGGGAGAGAAAAACGTTGGCTGCTAAAATTTACATTACTTTTCTTATTTCCATTACAGATACGTTCCACTGCGACGTCGAAATGAGCCCGCATTTCTAAAGTTGGTTGTGATTTCGTTGCAAAGTTATTGACTAGAGTCCGAAACAATCTTCATGGGAGCACAGAAACAGGGATATTTTTTGGTTGACAAGGAATCTCGAATGTCCCACAACCCCAGTATACTTATGAAACAATCCACGATATGTACTGGATCGTTTGTACAGAACATTTGAATGGTTTCTGGCTTTCCCACAATGGGGACAAGAACTTAGAGCCCCGGAGCGTTTACAATAAGTATATACATTTTACACAGTAGGAAAAAGCTAGCGTTTGCAACAATGTATATTGTAAATAAACTATGCGTACTTCTTGAAAATATTTAATTATATACATTGATTTATTGGATTTCGTTTTGGCTACGGCATCCTAAACCGAAGCAATTGTATTTAAAACATGAGTTTCCATCTTTGTTGAAACACGCCCTTGATATTGAGGAGACTCACAGAGATAATTATATAGTTCCAATTTTGTTGTAAATGATAACTATATATGACCTACCAGACTGAATAATAACCGTTGTAGTTGCCGGCTGGACTGGGTACGGCGTATCTGTTGTGTACGATGGCGGTGGCTGGACGCCACCAAACGCGGGTGGTACTGTGCCATATGCGCCACCAAGCGAAGACGGTATACCTCCGGTCGCTTTCTTTTCCTCGGCCCATTTGGGGTCGTACGGAGGCGGTGCCTCCGAAGCTACTAAATTTGGATCCATGTATTCTTAAGAAATAATTAAAGAGTAATAAATTATTCTCATTAACTAAAATATTAGTTAACGAATACTGTATTAATTATGCAGCGTGATTTTAGTTTCGAGTAGTACAACGTAAATGTACCTTAAATATCAATTAACGGTTCAACAGTAATTAGACATAGCTTGAATTCCAACCCACCTTTACAAAACCGAATTAAACGCAAAATCTAATTTGCTACAGCAGATCAGATATTAATTAATAGAGACGCGAAAAACTATATCCAAAATAGGAGTTTGTTCCGGAAAAATTGAAATAAAACAAGATTCTAGCGTATATATGTGCCAAAATCGCTCACGCAATATTTTTTGATTTTATTATATGCCTGCATATTCATATACAAAGTGATGGAACCGAAAACAAAAAAACGTTGGCAATATTAACCGGAACCGGAATTTTATCTACATAATCCCGTTATGGATCTATCACGGATGATACGTAGTACTATTGTGACATATATATGTTTCGTATGTTTGGTATTAGTGGGCATCTGGACATCCAAAAATTAACACACTTTTTGGCTAATGATATATACAGCATATTTAACAAGCGAAAATATATCTGCTAAAAATGTTTCCAATTTTGCTCTACAAAAACAGACTAACACTTATATAGCTTGAGCGGTTGCGGAAATATTGCCGCTTTCGGGTATGCTACGTACCATGGCGCTTCGAAATTCCCGGTTTGTACCAACCCTGCTTCGTAAGTATTGACAGTAGCGGCTATAGAGAGGATACATTGCGAGACCACACATATATGGCTCCATCGGTTGCAGAGATATTGCAGTTTCCATGTATTTTCAGTTTCATAGTGACCCAATTTGAACAAAGCATTATACACTGGCTAGTCCAAACCTAAGAAATAATAGCCGAGGGCCCCCGGCTCACGTGCCCGGGGGCACAGGGTTTTGCCGGGGACAAATTTTTGTCAGATTTTGTCGCGATTTCCCAGCAGGGGCTTTGAGCCGGGGGCACCCGAAGTTTTGCCGGGGGTAGGAGCCGGGAGTACTTCCGTTTTGCCGGAAGGCCTCCTGCCCCCCACTTTGGACTAGCCAGATACATTATATACAATGTTATAGCGGCTTATTTGCCCTACACTATATGAGCCCAATTATGCTCGAATAACTAAATCGCCTTGTGCAGCATGCAACGACGCGCTGATCAAACGACGAAACAACTAGGCCTGTGCTCGAGGCACACAGGTGAATAAATCGGTTTTGGAGTAATAACGACATTTTTGAGACCTTTCAAGACCGGTCTCAAGAATATTTGGCGCGCTTTTTTGAAGGGAAGATGTTGGAATCGGGTTTCGAGTACACTAGAAGACACAAATACAGATTTCAAACTTTCCAAATTAATTAGTGTAGCCAGAATCAATCCGCCACCCCAAAGCTGGATTATGCGGGTCACCGTAAAGGCCCAATAACGGACATTTCGCCTCCAGCGTTTCAATCATGCGTGAATAAACTTAAGGTGAGCCCGCCAACCAACCTATTCTGTCATTACCGATATCGAAACCCTTGTTACGGAAAACTGGCATAATTTCATTCGGTTTTCGCCAACCGAAAATTGGCAAAATCAAATTCAAGTGCCAGAAATGAGACTTTGTGTTCGAACAGAATTTCGGCGATTTCAATATGCTGAAATTCTGTTCCCTAATGCATTATATATCATTTAAATTTGGATTATACAGTTTTCGCGAACAAATTTAAATTTAATGCAATGTTGACGTCACAATCAAATCGACAAATTTTCGTTTTCAAAAATATAGGTAATTTTACTTCAATTTTCGAGAACACAAAATGGTTAGATTTCAATCGGGAGAGCTGTGTTCGCGACCGGGTTTACGCCGAATTTCAATTGACCAAAAATGCGTTCCGTAACAAATTTTATCCAAAAATACAAAATATGATGGGTGGCGGGGTCACCTTAAGTTTACTCGCGCATCACTATACGCGCATCACTATACTCAGAATTTGATACAAAACTACGCACGCCAAAGGCGCCAAAACATGAAATATAGTTATCAGTCGACAAAATCACATAGGGAAAATACATTCAAAAGGGATTGAAGGAAATCATCTTCAGCGAACATTTAAATGTCCTTCCAAGCATTTTTCATACAAATTGCTACAAATTTGAACGTTATGCGTTTCAAAAGTTGAGAATTATAGTCTCCTGTACCGTCTACTATAAATTATGACAAAAGGAATGTAGACTTAAAATAATGAAATCAATGCTTTCAAAGGCTTAAGTAAGTAGCCCTTTAAGCATTAAAATAATCCATCACATATAACAAAGCCGCACAGGTATTCAAAATTTTTAGAATTCATTTTTCGTATATTTTCGGCTCACAGAAGAAAATGATTGCTCTGACAAAACTATTATATAGTAAATCGTAATTATCAATGAGACATGCGCCAATTCTGCTTTGAACTTTAAATGAAGGTATCGTAGTGAGAAGGAATAGTGGTAAACCCAAGGTAAGTTTAATTTAAAAACCGCCATAAACCAGCTTCCAAAATTTGGCACAATATATGCGTGTTGTGGGATTTACAAAAACTGACAGTTCAAAATTCGGTTGTGAAAACCTACAGCGTTCAAAATGACATTGCTAGCTGGGATATCCATGCTAGTTAAAGCATCAAATCAGTTCCATGTAAGTTCGTGTATATACCATCATAGGCGCGAAGAACGAATTGTAACGCACCCCCAAAAGCGAACCGAATGGGATCTGCACCGTGTCCCAATGGGGTCCAAAAATGACGTTACTTATATATTGTAACTCGACAACCGATCTGACGTGTAAGTCAAATTGGGTTCATTTTGTAGAACAAATTATACTGGATGTTTGCATATGTATCTAATTATTGGTCTGTTTGCATATATATATATATATATCAGGGAGAAACCGGAATTCGGTTGCGGTTCCGGCGAAAATCGTGTTCCGGTTGCGGTTCCGGCAAAGGGCAAAAACCATACCGGAACCGGAATTCCGGTTTAAAAAATTTTGTTTGAAATTTTCCACGTTTTTTGCTTCATCCTGTAATCCAAACATATGTAATATATATTACATAATGATCAAGCTCCAATACAACCAAGCAAAAGAAAAGATTAACTAACCAATTTGCCGTGTGAAACGTAAGTAGGGCACATAATTTGAGCAGGAATTTTTCATAATAACCTGCAGGAGTTTGTTAAATCAAAGCCAGGTCGATGCTTGTAGCAGCTATTTTACACATCCAGATGTCTGTGGGATACGTTTGAATTAAACCGGTCCAACTCGGTAACAGAGTATGGCTTACGCAGAAGTACTTAGGGTATGCTCGGCGGAACATAAATTGCGTCAGGCACCCGCCAGGGCGCTTGTAAACGTGGTAAATCAGTCTAAATTAAGGTAAACTAACGTTATCTGCAACGCATCTAGAAACTGTTTTCTTGGCTATGAACTGATTATTTACTGAAAGGGTGTGAACAGCATCACAGTGTGTCTCATTTATAGCATTCTGATTAGAAAGTTATCATCATTATAATCTAACTCACGGGCACTGTTTGTCCAACGCTAGACTAAACAGCGTCTCCGACCACTGATCATAAAATTACCTTCTATTTATTAATTTCTCTTAGAATCATATAAACCAATAATTTTAAGTTTCCTTCCGAAGAACATGCAACAAACGTATGTGTAGTAAAGGGAGGCGACTGGAGACAGAGCCGAAAGTGTGTACTCTGACGCTTGAAGCTTTGTAAGCACATTCGATTTGACGAACTAGACGCAATGGTGTATGAAAGACATTTTTGCTCTGAATGTCCAAAAACCGAGATATTTGATCGATAAATAAACATTATTAGCTTCCTCAGTCTCTTTAAACATTCAAGAAAGGC
>JASANE010007614.1:0-19195 GCA_030248225.1 Trileptium ribeirensis
CTAATTCTAATTCACTGTAATTAACTGTAATTCCTGAATGCAATTGGGTTAAAACCACTAAGCTTGGTCACTTTCGCCTGCCCGCTACGGAGCAGGTTTTACTTCCCCATCAGCATACTGTTGTGTTCGGTAGCTCCGTCTTATTTCTGTTTTCGTCGAATTCTACTTTATTTTCGTCGAGGGCGGTTTTATTTACTATCCTGATTGCCGAGTGTTGTCAATCACTGAGTGGTTTCTGAATTATTGCGGGTCAACGACCATTTTCGCTGTTTATCGTCACCCGCTGCGTCTCTCATCTATATTGCATTCAGGTATTATAATAATAATAATAATAACGGGCAATTGCATTCCGTTATATTGTGTGATAAATGATATCATTCGTATAAGAATATTATCCCTCTGGTTTGATTCGATGCCAGGTAATTATTAATTCATAAAATGGCAACTTCAATGGTGGATCTTGATATTCTCCGCGGACAGCTGTGTCGACTATCTGCGTCATGTTCAGACAGCGAGCTTTTGAAGGTCATCATCAATCCTCTTTCAGATGTCGCCCCGGCTACGACACAAAACAGCGATGTTCATCATGAAACTGGCTGCAGCAACGGACTTGTCACTACTCGAATGGATGAAAACAAACGTGACGACGGATTTATTACCGTGACACGCCGTAAATCAGCCTATTTTTCCCACCGCAAAAATACGACGCAATCACAAGCCTCGTACGATCGAATACTATCTGTTCCAAACGCCGCTCAAACTCAAGTCACTGCTTCGAGTGACGAAGCTACTACTATAGGTCAATGCTTCAAAGAACTTCAACGAAGCCACAACACCATAGCCGAGGAATCAACAAAGCCTCCACCGTCAAATAAACATCAAATCGTGGCCGGAAACAGCAAAACACAATCTTTGCTTCCGGACAGCCCTCGGTTGATGTTGTTGTTAAGCCAGCGCCGCATGCGCATCTGCTGATACGCCGCTTTGAACCAAATTTCAGCGAATCAGATGTCACCTCACTGATGGCATGCAAGGGCATTACCCCGCTCTTCGTATTCAAACTTATAACGTGCAGTAACGACGCCGCCTTCCACGTTGTCAATTGCCGAGCCGTCCTACACTGTGTCATTGAGCCCAACTTTTGGCCTTCTGGTATCGAATATCGTCGATTTCTTCTTTACCATTCTGCTCACTCTCGTCTAAATCTCCGGCCGCGAATCTACGCATCTGATAGAAGCTCACAGGGCCCGGTCCAAAATACGTCCAAACCCGACGGCTTTAGCAGAAGCAACGTCAATGCTAGTGATCCCATCGTCCTAAATACGATCGACGATGTACATGGAGCCCATACGGAGAAAGTGGTGGAATTTCATGTTTCTGACAGTTTCCAGCCCGTTATTGACGAGGGACAACAACATCTGCAACAACCTCAACAGCCATCTGCTCGTCCCCCGCTGATTCTTATACTCAAAACGACCAATGCTACATCTGACTGACTATCAAGTGAAACTAATGGAATGCACGCACATGGAACGACTAGCAATTTTGGATTATTAAACACATGTTCACTAAATACCAAGTCCGCCATCATCCAGCGGACTATCATTACTAACGTCTTCAGCTGCTAGCAATCACAGAAACATGGATGCGATAAGACAGCACTGTAGCATTGCCGGAATCTATCTCCAGACACTTTTCCAATGTCGCAAACCCAGGCCATTAGGCCGCGGTGGTGGACTTGCTATAATTTATCGAACATCACTGAAGTTCTCGCGGACCAACATCTGCCAACGCTCATTCGATAGCTTTGAATTTATGTCCGGAAACATTAATGCTGAAGGACGTATTGTTACAGTACTTTTTTGTATCGTCTTCCACTATCATTGCTCTCACTGTTTTATACGGACTTGGCTGATCTGATGACTTTGCTCATGATTGATACAAAAGATCTGCTGATAATGGGTGACTTTGACATTCCTGATCTTTCTAACTTTAACTTATTGATTCGTTCAGTCTACTTCAACATGTTCATAAACCTACTCATGATCCGGGTAACACCTTGATTAAATGAGTTTTAATAATCACTTAGTCTCTAAAATCGGCACAAAAACTGCGCAGAATCTGATCATAGCCTAATTATATCAACAATAAACTGTAGAATCAACGCTAGGCGACAAACCAAATCAATCCAATACCGTGATTGGAACTCTTTGAATCCAGAGCACTTTTCGTCTGCTCTATTATGATTCTGGTTACCGTCTGGTTGCTCATTCAACGCTCTCCTCGAATATTTCTACGAAACTCTAACATTATCAACGCTCAAGCACCTTTGAAAAACAAGATCATTCAAGATCGCTGTGGACCACCTTGGTTTGATCCTGAATGTCGTGTGAGTTAGGTAAGTTTGCGGCGATACGGATGGATGTGGAGACGCTATCAAACAGAATCACTGAAGCAACAATATTGCTCACAAAAGCAGCATCACCGTGAACTGTGCCAACAAAAATTAAACAATTACTGGAAAAACAAACTGGCAGGAATTACAAACACTAAGAAATGGTAGACCATTAATGCGATGCTTAACCGTAAGTGCTCTACTACAATCTCACCTAAACGTGCCGACGAATTGATCGACTTTTTACTCAGAAAATCATCAAGATTCGCTCCAAGCTACCTCGACAGCAGCTTCCTCTTACTGCTATGGTCTCCCCTGCTTGCAATCGCTTCAATGGCCTTGGCATCACAATAAACGATATCATGATTCAAACATCAGCTTCTATCAAGTTGCTTGGTGTAACCTTTGGCAGTACCCTATGCTTTGTCAAGCACATTTCCGAGCTATCTGGTAGCTGTTTTTGGCAATTACGCGAAATCAGCAGGGTGCGCCGGCGCCTGGATACCGAGACAGCAAAGAGTATTATTCGAGCATTTGTAATGTCTAGGCTTGACTACTGCAATGCAATTTTCTGCAGCCTTTCATCACACCAACTGCAACCACTTCTTCGAGTGCTTCACACTCCTGCCAGGGTAGTCACATGCACAAAACGTTCTGACCATATATCCTCGATTCTGCTAGACCTGCATTGGCTACCCTTGGAACAACGCATTCGTTTTAAAGTAATTATAATTGTATGTAATGCTCTCGGCTCAAATGCACCTGCATATATTCGCAATATGCTAATTTATGAAATGTTTCCACGCATGCTGACGATCGTATACTGCGGCATGTCTCTGTTAGAAACAAAAGCTTTGGCTTCATCGGACCGTCGTTATGGAACGACCTACCGTTGGATCTTCGCTATTAGAATTTGACTGCCTTTGAATTAAAATCTAAACTTGAAGGTCATCTATTCCCATCATAATTTTTGTTTTATTGCTGTGCATTGACGTGCTTTCATTTATTAATATTGTATTCCTATCGTATTCTCATTTAAAGCGCTCTTGCAACGCATTCTGCGAAAAAGGCGCTATATAAATGTATTATTATTATATAAGTTCGCAATGTTTTCTTGTCGCATAGATTAGAATTTTATCAAATACTTGTGTTAAATAATTACGAATTTGGAAATAATCTTCTATTTGTAATATGTGGAAATATTTGCAATTACGACTTTGTATTTTTTGGAAGTAATAGCGATATGCAGTTGTGCAGGTCAATAACTTGGCAAAATTAAGTATACTGTGTTATAATTATTTGTTTACCAAGATAGTTGACAAAATTGCTATCGTTATCTCTTATCTTTATGGCTTTGCGCTGAATTACTTTCGCTCGTAAACTGTTACCTTAAAGTTTTAAAATTTTTGTTACCGCTATTACTGCCTCCAGCTGTGCTAATTCTTATTTGCATTACAACTTCTATCAAGTAAATGTTAATCTTTGAGGCGGGGCTGGAATTTTAATGCATAGTGGCAATCCATACTTATTGGACTGTCCGAGTTTTTGTTATCTCATACTCGTTTGTGATTTGCTGCTTGAAATACTCTAGGCGAAATATATTGGTATACAACTCAGTGACGCACTAATTCAGGGGCACAGTCCAGGTTTGCGTTTGCAGAGTTCGAACTGTCATCGTCATCAGTGTTTTCGTTTTACACAATTTTCTTTTCTTAGTTTACTGTCACCGCGAGTGCTTTGATTTATATTTTGGCTTTGATACTTTCGCGGGATACCGTCTATGGCAGCCAGCAAAAGAAATTTCTGCTCAACGTTTTGTTGATTCACTTTCGGTTTCAAGTTTTAAATTGATTGGTTATTCCCCTATCGTCCTGGACTCTTCCCCCTGGCTGTTGCGTGTTCTGTAGCAGCCAGTGTTCCTGCAGTTTGGTGTTATAGTACCTGTGGCTCTCAAGGAACGTATGACGTTCCAGGTTCTGTATCATGTTAGCCTAGTGGAGCGTATTCCTTGAACAGCTTGTTTTTGTTCTTGCAGGCACCGTGCGTTCTTAACTTAGGACAATTTTATTGTTGTCGATCAAACAATAGGTCTCGGCTTATATGTAAATTCTGGACACTTCGGGTGCCACGTTTCAGCCTGCGCGAAACAGTTCTTTGTTTTCTCTTACGCGGCTACGCTGCCAGTCCGTTCTTGGCTTTCGAGTTCTTCTCTGCTCTACCATTCGATAGTTGAAGCCGCAAGATGAGCTTTGTTAAATCAGCATAAAATTTCTACGTTGGTTATGTCCAACCCCTCTTCATGTCTAGCGTTCTGCGGAAGGTGCGCGCTTACGTTAGCGTTTTCTATTTAAAATTACCCGACTAAAACCCGTCCGATTTGCCGCAAATTCACGGTTGGGATTAACGTCTTAAGTTACCCTCTCGCTCAGTGGGCTTCGTTCAATGCCGGCATAAGCGTGCAAATCTAGTACTAGAGCGGATTCAAATCGTTAGTCGGAGCGAAATATTCGTGCATAATATCTGACTCATGACGAGATCATAAATGTGTTTTTGAATCGTTCAACAGATAACTGCTTTATTTAAATATTAATGTCATGCTATATCCATTGTATGTCTTACTCCGCCATATCGGCATATTCGATTTTTGTATAACTCATCATGTCATAAGCTACTTTCATCGTCAGTAAAATTCAAGAACCTGTACGGTGTGCGCAACTTTTGTATCGAGTTCATAAGTTGTTTTGTTTAAATCAGTTACGCCTAATATCAGCGATCCTGATCCGTTCAGCAAAGTTGTATGAATTAAACACGTATTACTGTAACAGTTACTTTGCAACCTTGGGATGCCAGCTGCGGCGCTAGTCGGACCCTCTGTACGGCATTGACCCAGACGCACGGCGCTTGAAGTATGCGACCTGGTTGAGCAACTTGTTGCCATGAGAACAGGGGGCGATTGTTGCAGCCCATGACTGAGTTCTGAAATCGGCGTCTGTCATCCGATGGCCTCCGTGGCAGTTTCTATTTAGGTACATAGGTTGCCACAAGACCTCTAGCCCTCGTGATCGGAAGACTGGAAGTACGGTTGATCCGGAGTACGGCATTTGAGGTTGCGAGATATCCTCATAGTCCAACGTTACGAACCTATTGCCAAGTCGCGAGACTGTGAGGTTATCTCTCAACTAATGTTTACTACAACCTAGTGACAAGATGCTAGCCCTTGAGATCAGCAACGGCTACTCCCAGTACCAGCTGGGTTAGTCACTAATACGCAACACTCAACAGCCATGTTTCACAGTGCTAAACAGCCATGTACAGCAATGGTAACTACAACCTAGTGACAAGATGCTATCCCGTGAGATCAGCAACGGCTACTCCCAGTACCAGCTGGGTTAGTCACTAATACGCAGCAGTCAACTGCCATGTTTCCCAGTGCTAGGCGAGAGAATCTCTAGCCATGTCTTCTCCACAACCGAGGCCGTGGAGGCAAGCCATTTTAGGGTCTTCCTCCCGCGTAGTCCCCTGCTACCGCATTGTCTGGTTATCTATTGGCACGTTTACACGTCGGGTGCTCCCACCTCGGGCCTATCCCAGTGTTGAGGAAGGCCTGGAGTGGGCGGCGATCGGGCAGGGACGGCAAAGAAATCCGGGTTCGTCGATATGGTTGGAACTACGCCCACTATAGTCTTTGCAAGCAAGAAAGGAACCGTCACTAGCTGGCAACAGCCCGGCAGCCGAATACACCCGCTGTACACAGCTGAGACGTAGCTGAGGCGTACGAGAACGAACCATTTCTGCCCGCCCGTGGTGAACGGCAATTCACGCTTGGGGCCTACATCATCCACTTCGACACGTAAGTTGTAATTTAGGGGCCCTGCCGGACACCAGGTCTGAAGGCGGCGATCCCTTCTGCACTGGAAACCAATCCATGCAGTTAGGAGTCGGACAGCCCGCGCCGTAACAATTAATTTAAAGCTACATAGTGCAACAGCACGGGCGCGAACGAGTAAAAGCAACATAATCGTTTTGTAAAGATGGTCGCTGGGCTGCCTCGCTATGCTACGACGCTCTAGTGGGTCACAGTCGTAAAAGTAACACAATCGTACATTGGTTCAGACTTTTGTGTGTACAGGTTTATTAATACATATATACTGTGTTTAATTTATAATTATATATATGTATGCATATATATACTATGTGTATAAATGTGTGTTTGTGGCGCATATATATGCACTATAAGGTTATGAATGTGTACAAGAGTGCTGTAGGAAACATAAACTTTAATGCGAAAAATGTAAACGTATCTGGAACAAAATGAATATCGACACCATCTTCTAGCTCGAGGCTTTCGCCTTTGAACTGAACGTAGTCCAGGTATGGCAAAAACTGATCAAGAATATCGTTCTTCATCTCGCCTTCCTGAAATATGATCACTTATGGTATATGCAACCCAACGTGCCGTACTATCAGAAGTTGCTAACAACTAAATAGATAAGTGCCTACAGAGGTAGGCGGGATAGGGCGTAAGCCCCTGAATGTCGAACCCCCGTAAGCCATGCGTATCCTGACCTAAACGCCGCGAACGGCTGTCCGCCCCCCTCCCCCATACCGTACCCATGGCGCTAGGTGACATTTGCAAATATTGAGAAAAATTGAGAAAATTTTCGGAAATCTGGCACAGACTTGGGAAACTTTTAACCAAAATTTGGAAAAATTATGTTTCTGACATTTAAAAAATTTAACCCCTAACTTAGCTCCCAGTTACAGATCCCTGCCCATCTACATTGCTCTATTTTGTTTTTTATTGTACCCGCTACAACAGCCTGGAGTCGGCTCCGGTATAAATACCTTAGAGTTTTCGTAGTATCTTTTTACTATAAAACAGCTGGAATAGCTTGCGGTATTCACATTAATGTCCCAGCTGTTTGAAACCTTTTCCACCTGGATTCGCGGCCGTATATACAGTCAATGTCACACCCGTACAGTAAATCAATTACTGAGGGTATACGACAGAGCCTTAGCTGTTACATTTTTGTTTACGGCGCCGCAAATACCCTTAGCAACCATTTTTTCGCGAATTAACAGTAACGCGAATTGTATATAGCCAATGCAGTGTATTTCTGTTATTACTTTTTTGAAAATTTCGACACTCGCATCTAGAAAATATGCGCGTTGACAAGTTGGTGTGCCACACACCATTAATATAGCTACAATAACGACTCGGTGTCCTAGACTTCGTGGGAAAATAGCAGCACCCTTAGATAACAACTCTTGAAAAGTTTACGAAAGACATGGGGTGAATAAGACACCCTGTTACCGAGGGTGTGTCTGACACTGTGTGGGGTACAAAGGTTCCAAACGTTGAAGACATTTTAAAGTGAACGCCGCATTAAAATGATAACGCGTATACAACAACAATGTTGTCGCTATGCTATGATGAACTATCTGCCTTTCTGACAAAGTTGATCGTGTCCTAAACCGTAACGATCATTATAAATTTATATATCTTTTGTTTCAGGCTCGTAAATTTGCTTTGAACCTGTGTACCGATGCATTCTTCGAATTATTGACCAAAACTGAGACAATGCGCGGGTCCCCTATATTATAGGTTAAATTTATAATGATCGTTACGGTTTAGGGCACGATCAATATTGTCAGAAAGGCAGATAGTTTATCATAGTATAGCTACAACGCTGTTGTTGTATACGGGTTATCATTATAATGCCGCGTTCACGTTAAAATGTCCCCAACGTTTGGAACCTATGTACCCCACACAGTGTCAGAGAATATTATCAGAGTTGTTTCGAGTGAGTACAGCTCGCAAAGCGATAAATAACCCATCGTTACGGCGACACCGTACATTATCGCTCAGCTACTATATGCCAGTTCTATCCATAAAGACTGGTACGACATGCACTTGATTTGCTGTGGCTGCAAGTCACAACAATAAAAGTATGAAACGAACTCTTCAGAAATGCTAAACGATAAAGAGCTGATGCAAGCATACTAATCATTACCAATACTTGAACCAGCGGGTTTTTCACTAGCTCCACTAAAGTTCACTTGTTCTATTATACTATATTTTGCCCTATGCGATTCGATGAGTGGCGATTGCAATTGACCCAACAGGGTCTCTAATTTATAGTTGTCGCGCGCTTGACGGTGGGAGATACGCGGGTATAGGATAACAGTGAGCCGTATTGTTTGCGAATTATATAGCTTTTCTGATGCTAACATTTATTAAGCACCTCCTCAATATGTTTCAGCTAATAAATCGAAAAATTACGTACATACGTCTTTATCAAGATATATGCTGATATACATAACTTTTTCGTTTTTATACGGAACCCGTGTGGTAGTGATACCGGATTAAACTACTGTTGCTAACCCAACGATCTCGGTGTAGCATTTTACATTAATTATGTAATTAATAAGTTTGTGCAATTTTAGTAACATCTGCAGAATATATAGAGACATTTTTCGGTCAAAACGGCCGCTTAATGCTTAAAATTTAATTTAAGGCGAAATGGCAGCGTCAAGTCTAAGCAAAAATTTCATGTTCAAGTTAACTCTTTATCTGTTTACCTCCAGAAATATTCCCAACACCAACAGCCCGTCTTTGTATTTCATGGCTTCAACGAAATTTTCATATTTTCTGTTGTAATGTACTATGTGGATCTGAAATATCGCCGATCATACTGATAATATGCGAAAATGCAACCGCAGCTGAAATCCAAGAATTATTGGCGATAAAACAGATGGCGAAAATATATACGATAGAGCTGTTGCATTCAATAAACTGCCAACCGTGCATATTTAATGGGCCTTTTAAAAATAAATTGGATAAGGCGACATATGCTTTTCAAGGATAATGATCCCTGTGGTATTCTTCTGTTATGTTCAACCCGTTAGGATACCTGAACCCTGGGCTCAATGAAATTAAAAGATTTTGGATCATTATCGCTGGGTTTACTCTTTTTAACAACAGCCATTAACTAAAATGTAGCTTCTTCGAATGGTTGGCCTATCATATAAAATCAAAATATGTTAAGTGATCAACTAAAGTGACAAAAACAGGACTAGGTGAATTTATTTTAAATTTCACCTACGCATTGCCTCGAAAGTACTAATTTAATTCGAAACAATATGTGGTTCAAATGACTGGAGGACAAACGTGCCGGAATGATCTAGCGTGCTATCTCATCCTACCCATCCATAGGACAAACGTGCCGGAATGATCTAGCGTGCTATCTCATCCTACCCATCCATAGGAAAAACGTGCCGGAATAATCTAAGGAATGACGTATAGACACATAATAAGATTAACACAGCACTATTTTTACTTTTTCAAATGTTCAGCACCGGTATAGGATTTTCACTACCATCCATCCCTCAGGATGGTAGAGTATAAGATATTTGATCGAGCGTTCGCATTTCTTATGTGTATTTCAAATGTATAATATGTATTGCTATTAGGATGCATTCCATTACTGTGCTATGTGAAATTTAGAAGCGTCACAACAGCAATACCTATTATATTCCGCAGAACTTTGAGTTATGAAGTATAAAACAGTGAAAGCAGAAAGATGCGTAGACAGAAATTAATACCAATTGTTTATTAACAACATCGAAATGTTAATTCCCTGGTAGTATATTTATTGCGATGTAGGCTCTCAAGTTTGTTCCTATAATATATACAATATTTCTGAGAACTCCTGGAATTTTAGCCAATTTGATACGACAGTAAACTGTTGAAGCGCTGACATTGTTTTCATATTTGGACAGATTGTGATTCAACAGCTTAAGACATATTTGATTGCCAAATCTAAGTCACATTTAATAACTTCAATGGCAGAAGCCGCTGATTGGCCCAATAACGCCTGGTTCAATAATACAAGGCAAGCAAACCTCTCTTTCGAGCACAATTGACATTAGGGATTTAGCCCGAACTAAAAATTTCCACTGTAATTTGCCCAAATGAAAACATAATTACCGAAAAACACATACAGAATATCCTCACAATCAGCTAGGATAAAATTTCAGAAAGTGTGAGCATTTTCTCTTGTTTGGCGAAAAAAACTGGCGATCTCTTAAGTCTGGAAGATCTGGTGGTGACCTTTCCCGCTACCCGCCAGAGACCTGATCAGCAATTATGATTTAGTATCTAGGTCGAAACGCAACTAATCCTGACTATCGATTTTCATATTTTCATGACAGTATTGTTTAACACATGGGTCTAGAATTCACAAAACAACTCAAATTTTTATTCTGTCCAGCTGTAGCCAGGGGTTTAGTACCCTACTCAAAATTCATGACAGTATTGTTTAACACATGGGTCTAGAATTCACAAAACAACACAAATTTTTATTCTGTCCAGCTGTAGCCAGGGGCTTAGTACCCTACTCAAAATTCATGACAGTATTGTTTAACACATGGGTCTATAATTCACAAAACAACACAAATTTTTATTCTGTCCAGCTGTAGCCAGGGGCTTAGTACCCTACTCAAAATTCATGACAGTATTGTTTAACACATGGGTCTAGAATTCACAAAACAACACAAATTTTTATTCTGTCCAGCTGTAGCCACGGGCTTAGTACCCTATTCAAAAGTGGAGGCACCGCTGCGAGAAAATTGCCACACGGCCTTTTTTCACATAAAGGTAGGGGATCGGGACGCACGCCAACCTCGCGTGCTGACGCTTCAAGGTATCGCTATATTTAACCATTTGAGAAAAAAATTTAAATACGATAACTTTACTGTATACAATTTGTTTAAATTATTATTTGTCCTGGAGTTGTATGTTGTGAACAACAAGGTACTTAAATTAGACGGTTACGGTGATTCAGGACGTTATTGCTGAACACACGTTTTACTAATATTTATATTATTCTTAGATATGAACCTCTAATGCATCAAATTCTAAATAACATAAAAATTTATCAACGCAGTTACATATGTGGCCCTTATCATCGCTAGGAGCCTTGATAAACCCCGTTCCCAACATAGATAATAGTGCGAAAACGGTAGTGTGCTTAGATTTTACATCGATTTAGTAACTTTTCCGCGTATTGAGCAAGAATCTCATAATTGGATGAATTCGCAACGTTTCTTGAATCCAAATTCTCGGCTCCTCGATATACGATATTAATATATTGTGGTACTGATACCTGTTATGTTCTTAGAGGCATAAAAAACTATAATTGGCATAATTATAATATTTTGGCACTTGCATAAGAAGCGAGCGGAAAGCTGTAGAGTGTACTAAGTTAGCAGCTGAGTATAATGACATTTGTAATGCCATACGAGGGCTTGGATTCGATCCATTGGCCTTAAAAGCGTTTCCTGACTCGCTTTGTCGGCATCGTTTCATATAGAAAACAAAGACTGCCGCCACTAATATAGAGATTCATAGAATTTGTGCCTTTAAACGCGCCTTTTTCCTATGTTTGACTCGGTTCAATTATATTTTTGAAATTTTCTGATAAAAATAAATTGTACAGTTTCTTTTGTCTGATTCCAGCATTTGTTTCTATTTTTTTCTCATATCGTTGTTAGTGTTCGTCTAATAGAAGTTGATTGTTAGCTTACTGAAGTTCGAACTGTAACAGTGTTATTATCTTATTAAAAAGTCAATTAATAATTACCCTACTCCTTAGCTAAAACTGTTAAAGATAATATTTTACATTTTGCTAACACTTTCATCAAAAATGTTTTGCATCAGTCAAGGTTCCGCATGTGGTCACGTGCTCTAAATACCATTTGTCAACCAAGAAGTAACACAGTATAGCTGAAAATATCAGCCATTAATTAAGCCACAAAATCTTAGCTAAAAATTGACAGGAAGCTTAGCATCAAAGTTTAAACATAATATTAACTAAAGTCGAGAATTCAATAAAGAATATGCGAATTCAAGCCACTTTTAATGTATTCAGAATAGAAATTATTTCTCTTAGAGCTGCTGCTGCCAACCAAAAATATTGTTTCTAGAATTGCCACAAATGGAAAGGAGTCATCAGTCATCATAATGCATCATTTACCTTAAGATGTGTGCACCTAGGGCCAGATTCTGTCACAGAGCCAATTCCGGCTCGTGACAAAACCGCACAGCAATATCCGGTTCTTCATAAATAAAATGTATAGCTAAGCTGTGCTGGTGTATTTGTACTGGCCGGGAGTGGCTATGTCTCAGGGTTTGATAGCCGGGACGGGCTACTGAAGTAATATTTATTACATTCAGTCCAGCACATTGTGTTACATCGAAAATATTTACCTCTAGGCCCAAAAAAGGCAAGGTTAGTAGTAATTAAAAAGCAATGCGCATAAATTCAGGAAAAATAAATACGTAAATATCGCATTTTCAAAATTTTTGTTTAAGTGCATTTTACAAGCCAACCTATTTGCTATGTGCTTTTCCATGCATGAAAATTATGCTATTGTAACTGGAAGGATGTTTTACGAATATATGACCAAAACTATCACTAATTTCCATTTTTAGCGATTTTCCATTGTCGTCATATATTTCTGGCTTTTAGAGCCGATTCCGGCCCTTGTGACAATTTATCAGCCTCACTTTCCTATTAGCTAAATATATTAGTAGGGTATGGGGCAGCCGAAAAAATGTCACACTGGCTGACCGCGGCTAGACAAGCATGGCTTTAGAGCCGCGGCAGACTGTGACAAAATCCGACCCTGCTGCACATATCTTAAGGTAAATGATGCATAATGTCGTGATCCAATGAAGCCAGGATGTGAGGTAAAATATGGAAATGCATTTACTTTATAACCGACTGTCCAACATTAATAAAATTACGAAATCGCTTATTTATTACCGCGATATAGTGGCCAGCTTCGTTCGGCGCCGTCACAGAAATCGTACCTGGACGCTAACCTACTATCTGTTGTTCTGGCCACATGAAGCCCAGTTCATGTTGAGCCATCAACATTGTCGGCCATTGAAATCTACCCATCGATAAATGTATATATGCTCACGTTCGATGACCCTTTGTAAAGGTGAGATGAAACCAATGTTTTCAGGCTTGGCCCGGTTGGGCTCGTATGCAAGTTTTGTCGACAAAACTCGGCTTGGCTTAGGATTGAATCAAGGCAAGCCGAACCCAGACGCCAGCTCAACATCTCACAGCTACGGACTAAAATGTTCACAACAAACGACCGTTCTGTACAAACTTCGGTCTTTATCTATGCAAAACTTACTGTTTTCTTGAACTTAGCTATTTATATTGTGGTCTTGATCAAACATATTATATATTTATTTATACAGGTTATATAATGGTATAAAAATGCTTACTTCTGCAGCATAACCAATTCCATCGATTGTATGTTCTGATCCACATGATGAGTCTTCGCCCCAATGCGCGTGAACTTGACTAACAAGAAATTCATCGCTAGTTACAGCAGTTTGGAGAACTATAACAAAAAGCGAAAATTTTGAGGTACTGGTTTAAAACTGTGAAAACTGGTTTTAAAGTCTTTTAAATTCAAATTCTTACCAATCATCAATGTATATACTATAAACTACAGAAAGCGATTTCTTTAATAAATTAATTTCGCTTTAACGAAGCGCATCTTGCTGACGTATGTACAATTGTGTGATTTAAATACTATAAATGCCAGCAATTTCTATCACCTTCGTGATTTTGAAAACGTGTTACCAAAATAGTTATACCATCAAGCTATTTATAATCCGTGATTACCGCATAAATTTTTATATTCAGGACATAAAAATTGACAAACTCTTTCAAACATAAATTTGTTTCATATTATATAACTTGCATTACTGCTAAGGTAGAAAAATTCTGCTAATATAACTATGTACGTTAATACTTTTAACGCCTTCAGTTCTTCTGTAAGAACAAAACTTACGTTGGGTCACAATTATATTAACCAATTCGATGTCGACAGTAGCGTTGTTATTCCCTCTTGGTAATCAGCCGCGAACATTCAAAAAGAAGTTCAGTTCCGCCACCAAAGCTCATTTACTAGTCAAGTCAACATGATATATGCAATCCAGCGTTTCAGTTTCAATTGTCTGAAACGACGTCTATTTAGTCACGACGCATAGAAGCAATACAAAATTAATTCGAGATATAAAGGCATTAATTAAAATTTAATATACCTACTACACAGGTTTAATCAGAATTTTATAACCCATTTACACCAACAGTTCTGGTTGACGACAGCCAACTCGTTGTGAATTAGCTATGTTCGATGTTAAATTTACGTTTGTACGTGCATTGTTATTCGCTTGATTTGAAGTGTACCACTAAGACTTACAGCAGTGAAGATCGGTTGTTACTGAATGCTACCTGGAATCCGGTGAGCCGAGTTTGGTATCTTTCGGAAACATATGTTTACCAATATATTCAGTAGTACTCTGTGTAATGTGCTATGGTTGTTTATATCTAAAAAGTTTGATAACAATTTTGCCCACAAATGCTCAACGCATCTGAGATAAAAATAGACAGTCGCGTGCAGCATATACGCGTAGAGCATCACCGAAATTCTGCTTCATTTTATTATTGGTTTGTGACAAGATCTAACCGTAACAAATATCAATAACAGCCAACGAACATTGACTCACGAAAAGGTAGGAGGTTAAGGACCGCCGTGGTGTATTTTAGTTAACAACCCGATGTCTGAACACATCGCCGGGGTTCAGTGTGACGAACTTTCAAATCTTCTTCTTCTTCCGGGCGCTATTCCCGCTTCGACGCAGGGTCGGCCATTTGAGTCTTCTTCTTCCAGTTTGAGCGGTTCTGGGCGTCGTTCGGGTGGGCTTTGACTATCTTCATGTCAGCGTGAACCGTGTCGGACCAGCGTTGTTTCGGGTGGACCTTCGGGCGTTTGCCGGTGATCTCAAAATGGAGACCGGTCTTGGCGAGCGAGTTGTCGTCGGCGCGCAGGACATGTCCGTACCAGCCGATTCGCTTCTCGCGCATCTTGTCGACGGTTGGTGCAACGCCGTAGCGGCCGCGGATATCGTCGTTGCGGAAGTGGTCGAAGCGAGTGACGCCGGTGGTCCATCGCAGCATCTTGGTTTCCATGACGGCGCGGCAGCGTTCTATGTCCTTGGTTGCTGGCCAGCAATCGGAGCCGTAGAGGGCGATGGAGCGAACGACGGAACGGTAAATTTTGGGCTTGAGTTTGTCCTTCATCTTCTTGTCACAGAGGACGCCGGTAGTCGACCGGCATTTCCGAATTTTCCAAATACTTGCGATTAAATCAAATTGCGTATATCGTATAATTTGTAATGTTCGTTTTTAAGTTTTACTCGTAAGTATTAATGACTTACAGCTTGTAGCATCGTGTGAAGCACATATTCGCCATGTGAGACCAGGATTTGAAAGATTAGTGAAATCGTCTTTATTGTAATTGAACTGGAATTTGCTAAGACCGCCTGGATCTGTTAGTGAAACGTCGTAGACGGCATCTGAAACTTGAGATATTTTAGTTTCACTTGCAATTCGAACATAATTTACTCAAAGAAACGCTGAGGGGGTAAATATGCTGTATTACCCGCTCACCCAGTCAGAAGCCAGTACTACCGTACGATTAGCTACTTGATTTTGCGTAACAATCGGGCCAGAACACATTACTACCTATCAGATACACTGGTCTGAAACTTGAGATATTTTAGTCTCACTTGTAATTCGAACATAGCTAATTCACAACGAGTTAGCTGTCATCAAGAACCAGAACTGTTGGTGTAAATGGGTTATAAAATTCTGATTAAACCTGTGTAGTAGGTATATTAAATTTTAATTAATGCCTTTATATCTCGAATTAATTTTGTATTGCTTCTATGCGTCGTGACTAAATAGACGTCGTTTCAGACAATTGAAACTGAAACGCTGGATTGCATATATCATGTTGACTTGACTAGTAAATGAGCTTTGGTGGCGGAACTGAACTTCTTTTTGAATGCTTGAGGTTTATTACCAAAGAGGGAATAACAACGCTACTGTCGACATCAAATTTGGTTAATATAATTGTGACCCAACGTAGTTTTGTTCTTACAGAATAACTGAAGGCGTTAAAAGATTAATGTACATAGTTATATTAGCACAATTTTTCTACCTTAGCAGAATGCAAGTTATATAATACTTGAAACAAATTCTTAAGGATTTGAAAGTTTTGTCGTCAATTTTTACGTCCTGAATATAAGAAATTTTACGGTAATCACGGATTATAAATAGCTTGACGGTATGACTATTTCGTAACACGTTTTAAATCACGAAGGTGATAGAAATTGCTGGCATTGATATATTTAAATCACACAATTGTACATACGTCAGCAAGATGCGCTTCGTTAAAGCGAAATTAATTTATTAAAGAAATCGCTTTCTGTAGTTTATAGTATATACATTGATGATTGGTAAGAATTTGAATTTAAAAGACTTTAAAACCAGTTTTCACAGTTTTAAACCAGTACCTCAAAATTTTCGCTTTTTGTTATAGTTCTCCAAACTGCTGTAACTAGCGATGAATTTCTTGTTAGTCAAGTTCACGCGCATTGGGGCGAAGACTCATCATGTGGATCAGAACATACAATCGATGGAATTGGTTATGCTGCAGAAGTAAGCATTTTTATACCATTATATAACCTGTATAAATAAATATATAATATGTTTGATCAAGACCACAATATAAATAGCTAAGTTCAAGAAAACAGTAAGTTTTGCATAGATAAAGACCGAAGTTTGTACAGAACGGTCGTTTGTTGTGAACATTTTAGTCCGTAGCTGTGAGATGTTGAGCTCGCGTTATGGAATTTCGGCTTGCCTTGGGATTCAAGCCGTAAGCCAAGCCGAGACGTGTCGACAAAACTGCATACGAGCCCAAGTACGGGCCAAGCCTGAAAAGCATTGGTTTCATCTCACCTCTTACAAAGGGTCATCGAACGTGAGCATATATACATTTATCGATGGGTAGATTTCAATGGCCGGATAACTTTGATGGCTCAACATGAACTGGGCTTCATGTGGCCAGAACGACCGGGGAGATAGTAGGTTAGCGTTCAGTTTCGAGTTCTGTGACGGCGCCGAACCGAAGCTGGCGACGTATATCGCGGTCATAATTAAGCGATTTCGCAATAATTTATTATGTTGGACAGTCGGTTATAAAGTAAATGCACTTTCCATATTTTACCTCACATTTCCCTGGCTTCATTAGAAAATCACGACATTAACTGCCATTTACCCTGTGTGCACGCTACGAGGCTCGGATTTTGTCACAGTCTGCCGCGGCTCTAAAGGCGTGCCTCTTGTATTTGCAGTTAGCCAGTGTCGACGTTTTTTCGGCTGCCCCATACCTTACTAATATGTTTTAGCTTAATAGGAAAAGTGAGGACTGATAAATTTGTCACGAAGGCCGGAATCGGCTCTAAAAGCCAGAAAATATATGACGACAATGGAAAATCGTTAAAAAAATAGGAAATTAGTGCAAATTTTTGGTTTTTTTTTTATTCCGTAAAACATCCTTCCAGTTTACAATAGCATAATTTTTTCATGCATGGAAAAGCGCGTAGAGAATGGGCTCCGATTGTGAAATGCACTTAAGAACAAAAATTTTGAAAATGCGATATTTACGTATTTATTTTCCTAAAATTATGCGCATTGCTTTTTAATTACTACCTAACCTTGTCTTTTTGGGCCTAGCAGGTAAATATTTCGAAATGTAAGATAACACAATGTGCTGGAGGAACTTTGAATGGTGAATACTCTCTTCAGTAGCCCGTCCCGAGCTATTGAACCCTAGAACAACATAGCCACTCCCGGCCAGTACAAATACACCAGCACAGGCTTGGCTATACATTTTTATTTTGTGGAAGAACCGGGGAAATATTTGCTGTGCGGTTTTGGTGTGCACGACCGGATTGGCTCTGTGACAGAATCTGGCCCTCACTGCACACACATTTAAGGTAAATGAGATGCATTATGATGACTGATGACTCCTTCCATTTGTGGCAATTCTAGAAACAATATTTTTGGTTGGCAGCAGCAGCTCTAAGAGAAATAATTTCTATTCTGAATACATTAAAAGTGGCTTGAATTCGCATATTCTTTATTGAATTCTCGACTTTAGTTAATATTATGTTTAAACTTTGATGCTAAGCTTCCTTGTTAGTTTAGCTAAGATTTTGTGGCTTAATTAATGGCTGAGATTTCAGCTATACTGTGTTACTTCTTGGTTGACAAATGGTATTTAGAGCACGTGACCACATGCGGAACCTTGACTGATGCAAAACATTTTTGATGAAAGTGTTAGCAAAATGTAAAATATTATCTTTAACAGTTTTAGCTAAGGAGTGTAATTAATTATTAATTAGTTTTTTAATAAGATAATAACACTGTTACAGTTCGAACTTCAGTAAGCTAACAAGATAATAAGAACAAACACTAAGCAACGATATGAGAAAAAATAAAAACAAATGCTGCAAAATGCAGACAAAAGAAACTGTACAATTTATTTTTATCAGAAAATTTCAAAAATATAATTGAACCGAGTCAAACATAGGAAAAAGGCGCGTTTAAAGGCACAAATTCTATGAATCTCTATATTAGTGGCCGGCAGCGCGGTGCCTAACTTAGTACACTCTACAGCTTTCCGCTGCGTCAAGATCCAAAAAGTGTTTATCATTATCCAATTATAGTTTTTTATGCCTCTAAACCGTAACAGGTATCAGTACCACAATATATTAATATCGTATATCGAGGAGCCAAGAATTTGGATTCTCGAGAAACGCATTCATCCAATTATGAGATTCTTGCTCCAATACACCGG
>JASANE010007615.1:0-10803 GCA_030248225.1 Trileptium ribeirensis
CATAGATGTAGAGATAACGCAACATAGTAATAACTACTACAAGTGAAGCGTTAATTGTCTGGTTAGAATAACATCTCTAATTAGCAACCGTTTCAAGCAGATCAATGGACTTGTAGTAGTGGTTAGCACGTTTGCTGTGCATGCATAACACCCAATAGTTATAGGCTATAACTAATTTGAAAAATTATTATTTGAGGCTTTAAATTCTGATACCTAAAATATTAGTGGTGTTTATGTAATAAATAATAATATAACACAATGGTAATAATTTGCGGAAATAATAAAGTTGTGTGCAGCCGTGGATTATATGGTACCATAAGTGACTTCGATGATTTCAGCAGAATCCATGCGCGTCATATCTACTAGCTATAGCTGTATCATTTTTAATTTGATTTGAAGACGATAACTTATGTTGTACTGGTCTTGAGCATATTCAGCAAATGGACAGCTTCCGAGCGTGGTCTTTGCCAGAATCTCGCATGAGCTGCACTGGCATTGCGATGGAACTTTTTGTAAAAAAGTGTAATACTGTGTTACGTTAGTACTAAGAGATGTGCTACAAACTCTACCTGGGCTGTTCTTACCGCCAACACTTTACCCGAACTCCGTTCGGTATGTTCGAGTAGTCCCAAGCCGTGTAAACCTTAAATTTTGATTTGGTTTCTTTAACCGCAACTCATCGTAATAGGACAGAAAATGTCTTAATAAGCTACCGATGCCCACGTTGCTACACTTTTTTAAATAATGTTTTCTTATTAAACGAAATAATTTTACTTTACGCTCCAACCTTAAACATGCTGAGTCTGTTCTTACCGCTAACACTTTACCCGAACTCCTTTCGGTATGTTCGAGTAGTCCCAAGCCGTGTAAACCGTGAATTTTGAGCACAGAAAGGCAATTTTGGTTTCGTTAACCGCAACTGGTCGTAGTAGAACAGAAAATATCGTAATCAGCTACCGATGCCTATCTTGCTACACGTTTTTTAAATAATGTTTAATTATTAAACGAAATAATTTTACTTTACGCCTCCAACCTTAAACATGCTGAGTCAAGCGGTGTCATAAACTGCTTTATCTGTTCATGGGTTAATGCGGTATTGAGTTTTTGTGGAACTAATTTTGGGCAATTGTGTGGTAAAATTTCAAAGTCCCACTGTGAACACATCGATCTGATTTTGTTTTTGGCGTTAATCTCGAACTGTATACAGAATTTTACGGTGAAAATTTTCATATCAAGATATCTGTTACTAAAATTATCGGAAAAAAATTGTCATAAATAAGAACCTAATAGAATATTATGTCCTGCCGCCGCAAGTTGCATCGAATGGTACCAAAATTGTCGCTGTATCTTCCAACTTGAAAATATACCCAATTGTTGCATTATTAGTTTGCTATGTTTGCTTATATGACCAACAACTGATCATACAAGCACTGTTTCATATCCGATCGACGATTTGCCTATTTTGTTTGCCGTCATTACTTCTGCCAGCATGAATATGTGTTTAGAGAATTTTATTGTTTTTAAATTTCATTTCGATGTTAGCTTTTTCGTCCATCCCACACCACGGCCCCATTAGCTTTTATAATTATTACTCTACATTATTTGTTTTATACTTCCACGTTGTTGTTGTTGTTATTTTTGTTGCTAATGTGTTTTTGTGTCCTATTGTTAAGTTTAATTAAATAATTTATTTTTTTGTGTTTTAGAATCCTGTAAAACGCGATGACAGCTTTCGGTCGCAAAAAATTGATTTTTACAAAAGGGTAAGTAGTTATATGCTACAGTGTAGACTTAAAAGTTCCCGCATTGTACACCAAAAAAACGAGTCCTGGTACAGTATAATTTTCTAAAATTTGTATAAAATTCTGCTCCAAAATTTCAACCATTTTTGTAGTTCTTTTTTCTATTTTTTTGGATTACCGTGGTCCTATTGGTACACAAAATTAAAAAATTCTCACTAAATGTATAATTTTAGATATCATTCGCACCGTATTGACGAGCTGCGTCGAAAGGTGGTGATAGTAATACAATCAGATCCATATTGTCATTTGTGCTAAATTTTAAGTCTAAGCCGAAGTCGGTAACCAATTAAACGATTGCTTAAATTTTGCCATCTTTCGACTGAGCTCGTTAAAATGATTCGAATTATTATGAAATTGTACATTTATCGAGAGAACTTTTTTAGAAACTTGAGTACAAAAGGTTCCCTGAGATTCCAAAAAATCGAAAAAAATTGTTATAAAATGATCGAAATGGATATTTTCTGTCTCAGCTCGCCGAGCTGAGTCGCATGGTATTAAAATTACCTTTTATCTCAAAAATCGGGTAATTTCGGTTTGGTTTGAGCTAAGTTAAAAGAACTCTCTTTGCTTTTGCTAATTGACGTGAGTAAACCGCATGCCAGGATGCTACGACAATGTATATTTCTATGCCCACATTTCTATTATGGGCCATAATCATAACCTCGTTGGGTTTTTTTGGGGACAATTTTCTCTATATCAGCCAATTTAGCTAGCGACTGAGTTTGGTTATGGACAAAGCGTGGTCATCTTGTGCAGAACAAACATAGAACGCTGGCACGCAAACGTTTACAAGTCGAATGAAGCCAAGTATATAATTTACTCTGTCCTTTCTCTGTTTCTCTTTCGATACTGATACAGTATCGAAATATGTTTTTGGCAATTATTTATGGACACATGAGGCGGCTACAAAAAATGTTAAGTTTAGCACCTTATTCGAATGTTATAGCATTACACACAGCTGTTTTAGAGGCTCCATTTCGCTTTCATTCATTTATTGTCGTTGGTTAGGCTTAAAACAAAGATGATTTCTGTTAGTATTAGTAATTCGGAGACTATATTTTTGGAATTATTCCTTAAAAAAGTAATGGTAAATGGGAAATTACTACTCTAAATACCATCATAACAAGCGGAAAATACAAAATGGTTATTATTAATTTGTTGGACCTATGAGGCAAATCGTTCGTTACGCTTTGTTTAGTTTGTATAATACGTTATTAGTATAACATATTTTCGAAACTATGTTGCTCTGAGTTCCGAAATAGCTCCAAATCCAATTGTCAGCTTTGACCTGGGAACCAGGAAGTACTAAAGTAGTTGTGGAATAATATGGATATATGTACTTTGTGTCTGGCAATTTACATATAAATTCAGCGCGGTGGTCACGAATCATGGCATGTTTGGGACCGGAAGGTCAAGTGGGACGTAGGGCTCTAGACAAGGTAAATTAGCCTCTGCCTCTGAATCATGGTATTTGATCTTATGGTAGCTTTCTTCTTAACATTCTCTTTATTGGTCGTACCAAAAATACAAACAATTAGATCGATAGTTCGATGTCTACCTGATTCATTAATTAATTTTTTTGCGTTGTCAATTGAGCTTTGTGATATGGAAATAGTGTCACAGCCGAGGGCTAACGTAATAATTCAAGAAACTAAAAAAGCTGTAGTGTTAGTTAATTAGTCGGTTAATCAATTAAAACTAACTTGAGAAACAAAACTATTTTGTTAACAATGTGTGAAAACAACTTTACAAGTACATCTCACGTCGAAGCATGTACATACTAAGAGTACTGAGAGTTCGCGAATTGTGTTTGTAATTGAATTGCTTCACGTTAGCTATTGCATGTTTGCATTGAGAAAAGGTTTTGCGGGGCAATAATTAGTTTGTTTTATTTCCTCCGTTTGTGGTCTGGGGTGTAAACACCATGTTGATGTTCTATCTCTATCGAATTTTGTATGTGGCATGGTTTTCACTGAACCCAGCAGATCACATAATCTTATGAACGGTCTTGCTGCTATTCGGATCATTTAGTTTATGATTTTGGTGTTAAAATGTTTACCCTAATTTTTACATGTTGTTTATCAGAGTTGTCCGTAATTATATTCAAAATTTATAATTCACCATTAAAAATTTCGAATATAAAGCTTAATTTGTTGACGTTGTTATGGGCTTGGAGGTTGCCGTTATTCGATGTATACCTAACAAAATACAATTTCTTTCATCGTATTTACTAACCATAAAATCCTATAATGCTCAATTGTATAGTACATTTACAACTTACAGCTAAATTGAAAAAAATGTCAAAATTAATAAATGACGATTCTTAGTCCCCTGAAAATTCCCAAAGATCTAGTTACATAACATACCGTTGGTATAAAACAGCGAAATCAGCATTTTTAAATAATTTTATCCCATCGTTCGGACCAACATTGTATAGCATTACATTTCATTGTATAGCACATTACAACTTACAGCTAAATTTATTGAAAAAATGTCAAAACTGATAAATGACGATTCTTAGTCCCCTGAAAATTCCCAAAGATCTAGTTACATAACATACCGTTGGTATAAAACAGCGAAATCAGAATTTTTAAATAATTTTATCCCATCGTTCGGACCAACATTGTATAGCATTACATTTCATTGTATAGCACATTACAACTTACAGCTAAATTTATTGAAAAAATGTCAAAACTGATAAATGACGATTCTTAGTCCCCTGAAAATTCCCAAACATCTAGTTACATAACATACCGTTCGTATAAAACGGCGAAATCAGCATTTTTTAATAATTTTATCCCATCGATCGGACCAACATTGTATAGCATTACATTTCATTGTATAGCACATTACAACTTACAGCAAAATTTATGAAAAAATGTCAAAACTGATAAATGACGATTCTTAGTCCCCTGAAAATTCCCAAAGATCTAGTTACATAACATACCGTTGGTATAAAACAGCGAAATCAGCATTTTTTAATAATTTTATCCCATCGATCGGACCAACATTGTATAGCATTACATTTCATTGTATAGCACATTACAACTTACAGCTAAATTTATTGAAAAAATGCCAAAAATGATAAATGACGATTCTTAGTCCCCTGAAAATTCCCAAAGATCTAGTTACATAACATACCGTTGGTATAAAACAGCGAAATCAGCATTTTTAAATAATTTTATCCCATCGTTCGGACCAACATTGCATAGCATTACATTTCATTGTATAGCACATTACAACTTACGGCTAAATTTATTGAAAAAATGTCAAAACAGATAAATGACGATTCTTAGTCCCCTGAAAATTCCCAAACATCTAGTTACATAACATACCGTTGGTATAAAACAGCGAAATCAGCATTTTTTAATAATTTTATCCCATCGATCGGACCAACATTGTATAGCATTACATTTCATTGTATAGCACATTACAACTTACAGCAAAATTTATGAAAAAATGTCAAAACTGATAAATGACGATTCTTAGTCCCCTGAAAATTCCCAAAGATCTAGTTACATAACATACCGTTGGTATAAAACAGCGAAATCAGCATTTTTTAATAATTTTATCCCATCGATCGGACCAACATTGTATAGCATTACATTTCATTGTATAGCACATTACAACTTACAGCTAAATTTATTGAAAAAATGTCAAAACTGATAAATGACGATTCTTAGTCCCCTGAAAATTCCCAAAGATCTAGTTACATAACATACCGTTGGTATAAAACAGCGAAATCAGCATTTTTAAATAATTTTATCCCATCGTTCGGACCAACATTGTATAGCATTACATTTCATTGTATAGCAGATTACAACTTACAGCTAAATTTATTGAAAAAATGTCAAAACTGATAAATGACGATTCTTAGTCCCCTGAAAATTCCCAAACATCTAGTTACATAACATACCGTTGGTATAAAACAGCGAAATCAGCATTTTTTAATAATTTTATCCCATCGTTCGGACCAACAAACTATGAAATTACTCAAAATTTATTATGAAATTTATATTGCTTTTTTGAGATTTTTTACGTTGGCTCGGAGCTCTAACACGAAACAAAACAGAATTATTTGTCATAACTTTTTAATAAGTAGTTGTCAATTTTGTGTGAATTTTTTGCTGGAAATCATTGGAATAGTGCAAAGGACACAGCTATACGGAAGCGCAATCGGATTCTGTTACGCGTGTAGTAAATCCGAAAATTTGTTTATCTGACTGTAGTTACCAACAGTTTATTCATGTGCCTGTTGTTTTTGGTTTTAAATGTTTTCACGGTGTTCATGCCACACTGTGTTATGCGTGTACTTAAGACGCGTTCACACGCTCAAACTTCTTGCTCAGGTTTAGAGCAAAAAGTTTGACCGTGTGAACACGGTTTTAGATTCGCTTTACAGCTGTTTTAGTTAGACAAATAAGCTAAAAGGCTTTTGTATGTTTTGGTTGTAGATAATGTATGTAGTTAATAGTTTATCAGCTGAGACGCTCCTGCTTTTGTAGCAACATCGGATAATGTCGTTGTGCTTTCGCTATGCTGTAATTTTTCAAACTTATATTTGTGTCAGTCATATGATTTTAATGCAAAACGTCTTCATTCTCGACTAAACATAATGTTCAACCGTTGCTACGAGCGTTTTTGCTATATGCTGTTGGGACACTTCTTGTGGGCTTTAGCAGTGAACGGTCAACTATAAATGTGGCTATAGTGGAAGTCTTTATAAATCATATTCCTGCCTAAGGATACCCCAGCGAAAGAGGTTTGATGTAAACGTCTCGGCTTTTTTCCATCTCAGTAAAACGAATCGGTACTTAATAGTCACCATAACATATTCCGTCAAAGTATTTCCGATAATGTTTGTCAGTGTTCAAAATTTGTAAACGTGTTGCAAAATTTCATTACGCCGGTGCTACGAAAAGTTTTCGGCCAACGTGAATGCTGATTATGCTTTCGTGATACCATTTTGGGTCGCGTTCTCTATTGGACGTGGAGACATTTTATAGACCTGACTATCACTGTGTTTTCACTGGTGAGTCTCAATAAGATTATCGGCGATAGATGTTAATTAAAATATAATGTTGCCCTAGCCTTGTTTTTACTGCGGCATATTACTGTGAAGATGATAAATTTGACGAAAAAAATGTGTGCGGCTGTAGTTGCTTTAGACAGTGTAGCTATAATTGTATTTAGTTTAGCTGAGAGACTCCTTCTTTTGTTGTATGTAGCAAATCCTGGCGATTGTGTTTCTTGGCTGTACTGTATTTTTTTTTTGATCTTTGTTTTGTCAACCCGCCCGCCCCCCCCCCACTCCATTAATTGCCTTTAGTTTTTGACGAACCACTGTATGAGCTTAGGCATTATCACTGCTGTTTGTTACTATTGCATTATGTTAATTATTGTTACTTAAGTGTAATTGTTGTTGTGAGCTCACGTTTTGTTTTAACTGTTCCGCTCACATGAACGTTGTGTAATGAATGAGCTGTTGGAAAAAGTTATAATTGTACCCTTTTATTCTTTATAGATTATAAATGTGAGTCTGATTTTTCGTCATGAAACAAAGCTTGCAATATCAGGATGCAGATTGTAAATATATATAGCATCAACAAATATTTTAAGTGACCTTCACTCTAATAAATTAAATAAAACATATACAGTTACGAATAGAAATAAATGCATGTTTTTCGTGAAATTTAAAATTGTTTCCGAACCTGTTTTCTATAAACTAACAGCTGTGTTGATTTTCGAGAATGATTTGCTGTTATTTCTTAAAAGTTTCACATTATTTTTGGTAGTTTGAGGTAAATAAATTATATCGTGTAAAATTGCATTTCCGCTTTTTGATATTGGGTTACGGAAACCGCAGTAAATAATTCCTAGCCTTTTAATTTCAATTAGATATTTCACTGGAAAGCGGGTTATTCGCCTCACAAATACTGTACATTGCAATGTGTTGCAATATAATTTCGTTATTTTCAGCACAATAACATAATATTCTTGTATATTTTGGTTTTTCCATCGCGACTGTTTTGCATGTTTTGTGAATTATATATGCAGAAACGATGAGACGGAACAACGCAAAGTATTGTACTAGCTTGAAAATGTCGGTATGCACCGAACGACCTAGTAACTGTAAAAATGTAAAAGCGGCATGATTGGAACATAGTTAATTAGAGCGACGCAAATTCAAAGCAAATTGTCCACGAACGGTTAACGAAGAATTAGTTTTTAGTCATCAACTGAATATCACTGTGAGTCTCGTGCAGGTTATGGAATTTTTAGTGTAGTGAGATAAACGAGTGAAGTGCAGAATGCGTACTAGCTGTGACGGTGTTCGAAATTTGACAATATCCGTTGTTGGGTTTTTGTCTGATATGCACATTCAATTTTGGCTGGACGGATTAATTCTCGCGGCAGGTCATTTGAAAGCTCGAAATGTGTATTTGTGACCTTTAGTAATGTGCGAAACCCGATTCCAGTATCTTTCTCCGAAAATTCGGGCCAAAAGGGCTCGGGTAAGATCTCGATGGGTCCAAAAATCATGCACATACTTATTTTAACTCAACAACCTGCATAGACTGAGCTCACACTTAGTAGCGCTAATAGGCCTCTATAATACTGTATATAAGGCTTTGCTGAATCTTCTGGGATGCAGAATTTGCGTGAAGACGGGGTGTAAAATGAAGCCAGCACATCCAAAATAGACAAAAATTGCAATATCTCCACAACCGCTCGAGTTTTCTAGCTATTTTTTTGGTCTTATGCGTAGTTCATCGATTATGTAACTGCACACTGCGGCTACACACTATCGTTATATGTTCGCAAATTACTCAAGCTACATGACCCAGTTTCGGCTGCTTATTGCTGTATACTTCTCTGTAAATTAAGTTAAATTCTATATTCGACACTTCGGATTCCCCATCTGTTTTACTAGTTATGGTACAGTCGAGTTAGCTCAGCTGTGCCATCGACGGTATGGAATGGGTGCCGAATAATCGCGCTGTTGGCGCAGAAATGTGTGTAAATATGGTCAGGCAAGGAGTGGACGCTGTAAAATTAATAGTTTAGAGCGTTTTTGATACTTAGAGTTCGGCATAAGAACTTTTTGAACATAATATCGTAATGTTATTAATTCCCTGTGGAACTTCAAAGATCAAATATAAAGAACATACAAACTTTGTTTCAGCACTGTCCTGATCTTTCCAAATATTCATTGTGGTAGGCGTTATAGGAATAATTTGCCAAATTTGTAAAGAATGTAGTTGTTACTGTAGGCAAAGGAGGAAAACATGGTGAAAAATGTAGTACATATCTGCAGTGAGCAGGCGGAATTCTGCGCGATTTAGACAGGAGCTCACTCATGAGTGGAATCAGGTTGATCCGAGCACATTCCTTAACACTTTTAGGATTCCGTCAGTGCTACTAGTTAAGATTTTTCTACTTTTGTGTGAAAAACGTCAAAACTAATTAAAATTCCGTCTGAATGCATTGAAAAGGTTTGGTAGTATTATTTTTAACCAACACCCCGAGCACAAAAGTTTGACGGGGCCCATCCTTTAGCACAATTTTGTATGTGTCTGTCACTAAATCTCGAGGGACTTACAAATATTTGGAGATTGAACTCATGTGACGCTACGTTAGGTGCGTAATTGTGGTATGACTGGGACGTTTTGCATGGTTTTTTCGGTTTTTAAATTGTGAAGACAGCAAAAGTGCTACGTATATAACATTTTTTTCTACAAACAGCTGGACAATATTCTGTTTTAATTTTTACCAGCTACTTATATGGACAGAAATGGAAGTATTTTTTCCAACAATTATTTGCTTTAATTTTTATCCTTAACTGTACTAAAGTTAGTTGACAGGTCAGGGCACCACTAATGGGAAATATAGGGATTTGCTGCTTAGATAGTCGTTCTACTTAGATGATTACCTAAGACGAATAATAATTGTGATAACGTACCTAATCGAACTAAAGTTGAGTAGCCAGCATAATAATGTGTCTGATATCTGATAAACCAATATTGTTTGAGCGTATATGATATTGCTGCAAAAGTCCAAAAAGAATCTTGAATTAATAATGTAGGGCAAAGCTGATGATGCATTAGGCACATGACTCCTGTGATCGAATAAGTGTCAATATGTTGCACTGGGCTCTCCATTCGCTGAAAATTTTGCCAGGGGGCATGATTCCGAACCGGAGGGCGCTCGATTTTGCCAGGGGGCATTTTGCCAAGAGAAAAACGGTTAAAAATCGTGTCAGAAACACTGCCAAAACGCTTTTGATGGAGAGAAAAAGTGATTTCGAAGCAAATTTTAACAAAATTTGTCTAGCCGCAACGAACCTTGGGGAGCCCAGAATTTTGCCAGGGGGCACGAACCGGGGGCACCTGTTTTGAACCAAGGGAACCGAAAAATGCCAGGGGCCCCACCCCCACCCAATTTGGAGAGCCCAGGCACTGCTAATTACTGTATTCTCGTTTATTAATAGGTTTTTCTAAAGAGTACGTGAGCTTATATCTCCGAAAACAAATACCCTGAAGTTGATGCCTCGATTTGTTCTGTGTACAATAATGAGTTATTTTATTGCTTTTAGGTCTTTCTATTAGCCGGCCGAAAGCGGAAGAAAAGTGCAACGGCAAACTATTTAATATCAATCGACCCCACTGATCTCAGCCGCCAAGGCAGCTCATTTATCGGCAAGCTCAGGTTAAAATATTCAAATTTTTACTTGCTATCGATAGAGTAGTTGTTACTGAAAATTACTCGGATCATGCACCGATTTATAATTTTGGTAGCTTGGAGAAGCTAGACTGAACTCTATCAGGAATATATATCGCAATGGAATATAACACTTAATATATAATTTATTATATTAATCTTCATTCCGGGTGTCCAGATTCTAGCCGAACATACAAGAACCGTATGAATACTTTACTATAGATTGGTTAAGCTAGGTTCCGGAACCTAATAAGAGCAATACGTAACTGAACGTACATAT
>JASANE010007617.1:0-33923 GCA_030248225.1 Trileptium ribeirensis
CACCACAATTGACTGTCGCCATACCACCCACCGCGCAGTGACCGAACAAAAAACTGTATACTTGTCAAATAAAATTTTATTTTCCCACCAGCATGTTGCGGCTTGTAATAAGCGAAAAAATGGCGAGCCACGGTGAATTGCGGCGAGTACTAATTATACATAATACATAGAGGACGAATTCCTCTACAAAATGGACCAAAAACACCTACATTACATGATGTATAGCTTGAACAGTTGCGGAACTTGAACAGCTACAGTACTCACCGCAATTGACTGTCGCCATACGACCCACCGCGCAGTGACCGAACAAAAAACTGTATACTTGTCAAATAAAATTTTATTTTCCCACCAGCATGTTGCGGCTTGTAATAAGCGAAAAAATGGCGAGCCACGGTGAATTGCGGCGAGTACTAATTATACATAATACATAGATGACGAATTCCTCTACAAAATGGACCAAAAACACCTACATCACATGATGTATAGCTTGAACAGTTGCGGAAATATTACAATTTTCGTATATCTTAGGTCCCACAGGCGCATTGAAAAAATGTTTTTGACCCAACCTTGCAGCGTTGACATTAGCAACACATTTGCAGATACATAGAAGATGAATTATTGCTCTACAAAATGGGACCAAAGCAACCATAAACGTGGGCGCTCGTGGAGATATTAATCACTTTCAAGTATTTTGGGTCTCATGGACCATTTTAAAACCCATTGTGACCCAAATCGTACATTCTAAGTGAACCGTATAGCAAAGTATTATACCGGCTTATATGCTTAGATATGTATATCGGTTGTAAGGTTACAATAGGTAACACGATTTTTTGTGTCACTTCGGAACCCGACCCGAGCCAATTTGACCCATTTTTTCCATGCGGGGGAGATGTAATCAACGCCCCCTAACTAAAGGACACAAATAGAGATTGCAAGGTTTCAAATGAGCTACAACGCGAAACATTCCGCCGATGATTGAATGAGCCAAAGTTGAGCTATCCGAATGACGCTAAAAATCCAATCAAATGTCAAATTTCACCACTGTCACGAATAAAATATTCTTAGCTTCGCTCGTTTCACGCAGAGCACTCATAATTCAATTATTAATATCCCGGATTACTTAGCGAAGAAAGAACATGTTATGTTACTGAAAAACACGTCTTTCTTTGTTTTTCATGGCCAATTGATGCAACAGAATGTCACAAAAGTTACTTGCGGCGCAGATATAGCTAAGCCTAAACCATCGTATTGTAAATGAACCACAGTTAAACACAAATTTAAAAGCAAGTATTTTAAGTGAATTGATTAGTTTGAAGCCAACTCAACAACATAACAATTAGGCCATCATTTACAACTATTTTCTCGAGCAAAAATTGTCAACTTTAATCGCTTAAAAAATTTTACAGGAATACATTCTTTACGAAAATATTAAAACAGCCAAGCGCTACTAACTTATACTGACCTTCCAATTCCAATCAGCGTTGTTGCAACATTTTTAACGTTGGCACAGTATTTGACGGCAAGTTTCGATATATCGAGGTTTTGTTGCTACAAAATTTGACAAATAAGTACAGACAGTCAAGGACAAAACACTGTATGCATCCATCCCGGTCACGCTTACCCGGTCAGATCATTATCATAGCATTGCGATGACGCGGCACTGACTGCACCAGTGACTTCACTCCTCAGGTCTCTTTCGACAATAACGGTAGGTGTAGCTTTGAACTTCATTTCAGGAGAAGGTAACGCTCAGATATAAAAGCAAATTTTTCGCGAATCGTTCGTGATAATTTAAAAGCTGTTCATTTGCTTTTCAAAAATAATTATTCGCGAAACTGTTCGCGAATTTTTCTCGAACAATTCGTGAATAATTTGCGTCTATTTCTGCGAGTGGCTGTAATTCTCATTCTTGCTGAGAACAAATAATTTCTTGTTGTCTAAGCTTTGCACCAAGCCAAGTGTACTTCCCGAATGATTCGGATGACACTACGGTTGGACCCAACCAAACACTGCTTGTGTATAAAGTAAAACTGACAGCAACACATGATTAAGGTTTTCCGTATTATGTCGTGTGTCACATGGATGCTGGCTGTGCAATACATATGTGAGCAAGGTGCTCTGCAATTCAACGACATAGATATTTCGCTAATATAACTATTGTCCTAAGAACTAATAGATATTGCAACCAACAGCAAAAGAACCCTGAACAGAAAAAAAAGAAAGTTTTCAATACACTCCAAAAATTCTCCCGAACTTCGAAATCGGCAGTTTTAAACAAAACCACTTACTTCGACATTATAAATGAGACTCAGATCAGATATATAACAATCATTGAGTAGCCGAATGTCAGCTGAACCTTAAAATATCCGGTAACCAAGTTTTCAGCGACCATTGTATCCAACTAAAAATAATGAACGAAACTACTATGACCGGAAAACTTACACTTACAATCAGAATTAACTGCTCAAAAACCGACGTTTCGTTCGACTTCGATCGTTTTCGTTTAAACACCACTAGATCATTTTGCGCTTAATTTAACGCAGTTCGATCGCGTTAAAATAAAAAATCATTTAATACAAATATTTTGCGCTTAATTAAACTAATTTCCTTTAAACGAAAATCGATCGATTGCGATGCCGTTCGATTTCGTTTGCGTTCGATTTTTTGCGAACTTAATTCGGATCGCACCTGTATCCTGTTATACAAACTTGATGTGCAATTAAATCATTTGCTTCTGCCGGCTACAATTTTGGAATCGGACATGAAAATAATATTTAAATGATTCTATAAAAATACAGTCCCAGCCGAAAGTACGTGCAATCGAAAACGATCAAAATAAGAGCTGTAATCGGTAAAAAACAGGTTTAATCGCAATCGATAGAAATTTAGTTTAAGCGAAAATAATGGAAATTTTGTAAATTTGTAATTTAGTTGTGCGAAAATCAAAATCAAACGACAAGTTCGATCGATTATTTAGAATTTGTGGCCGTTGCTATATGCTGCACGCTGCACAAGCCATTACTCAAAATGAAAAAAGCATTAATTTATACACCTGGCATTCTTGGATCAAGTTTCGACAGGACTCTTTGAGCTCATCGGACGCCAGATGCCATGGCTGTGGTCCCTGGTTGGTAAGCAATCCCATTCCGACAGGCGCTGCATTGATCACACCAATGTTTTTCGACTAAAATGCGGAAGCAATACGTTAATTCTGTTAGAAAGTTCGGATGTTTATTAGAAATATATTTTAAATATATGCGTAAATAAAAAACTTACATAGTACTACTAATTAATATATAATTAAGGGCAGAAATACAAATAAATACTTTTTGTTCTCATAAAAATTCGGCAATAACAAGTGGACAGCTGCAAAGTTTTCGCAAATAATTTGTGAATTTTATTCGGGAACGGTTCGCGAAAGACTTGTTTTTATTTTCATTCCGCACCTATAGTAATACATAATTTTACGACCTAATTTATAAAAAAAAATAAATAGAATATAAGCAGCCGCTAGGTATAGATCAAATATCTAACACTGCATCGACAACGGTGGTTCTGCATTATGTAACCTACGTGGTCCTAGGGGTGTTTAGTCCCACCGTAGATTACCCACAAACTACGTTAATTTTCACCCGAAACACTCCAATGATATTTCCACTTGTGCTTTATTTCCTTATTCCTAGGGCCTTAATGTGTCACCATTTATCAACAAATATCGTTTATTTCTTTCAGTACAACACAACAAAATACAACCAATACATATAAACAGCTGAACCGTACTCATCTTGACTGCGCAGCTTCTGAGGCCGACTGAGGCCTTCATATAACTGCGCAACCGCTTAAATAACTTTTCTAAACCCGATTTCTTAGAACTCAAAAGAAACCTAGTTCTCACATCTCCCTAACTCGTTAAATTTTAATATAATTGTTGCCAACCGGATTGCGAATTCTTAGAATAATTGTGAAATTCGCTCTCTACCATAAGTTTTAATTTTTGCATTAGAGAAACCCTTTTTATAAAATTTTTGGAATAGCTAACTCATAACAAATTTTGAGATTTTACAGAAAAAAATAGCAGAAATACACTTACATATCCGTTAATGTAAGCGTAACAGTTAAGGCACCCATGGGCTACACTCAAATCCGATAAGTAGGCACACTATAGCCCTCGGCACACAAACTGTAAAATTTTACATTGTTTTACATTTTCTTAAAGTTATAATTATTATTACCAGAAATGAAAGAGGGGATGAGGTCCGTAGCTCCTTAACGAGTGTACCGATTGTGGCCAAATTTGGTTTGCATAAACTACAGCGGGCCCTATGACATTTGGTGTTAAAATCCCATTTTGACCCCATCATCCCCCTGCCAGTTATGACCACAATTATACAGATTAAATTTTTTAAGCTTAGCATGCTGGGAATTTTTGAACAGAAAACAACAAGTTTTAAGGTTTTTACATAGGCTCATAAACCGACACTATACACACAACTCAATTAAACATACACAGCTTTCACGTCGCTCCTAGACAATATACAAGAGCAAATCTTGCACATAAATACACATATAACAACAGCGCGTATAATAAACACAGTACTCAGCGAACACACACGCTAAACAACAAATAGATTTGATGACGCAAAATAACAATTTCCATAGAAATGTGTCTCATAAAAACATCATTAATAAAAGAAATAGCATCAGTCCAAAGTATAGGGGGTTAACCCGCTACATTACCCCTCCGCCACACAAAAATTTGTCCTCAAATTTTCCTAGTCATATCCATGTTTTTTAACGCCACTATATATAACATACAGATATATTAGTTATGTTATAATTATCAGGCAAGTTTTCGTTCTTTTCCATCGATTGTTCATAGCTCACAGATAATTGTTACTGAAGGTTTTACTACAACACTGTTTCAATTATAAATCGGCAGCAGTACTCATATGTGGTGTAGTAATAGTTCCGACGACGGCCAGTTCTGCCTGATCGTTACGATCGCCAACCGTCAGTCTCCCACACTCCTATATCGAGACCCATACGTCACTTTCATGCGGTTACAATTCACCGAAGACGTTAATTGGTACACCACCTATCGAATTAATGACCACCAGTACGTTATAGAATTACAGCATAGTTTGAGGCAAACATAACGACACATATCACGCATACAAAACGCCACATTTATCGAACATACATAGAAGGCAGCATCACTGCGAAAATAGCACATATATGTTAAATCGATGCACGCATATTCCATGGCTTCCATATTATAATTCAATATTTTCAAGATAGCATACTACAAAATATACTTTTACATGTACGCTCATAGGTCAACAAAACACAAAGGTCGACTATAATGAAATTTTTTAAGAAATTTGCATTCCACAAATTCCTTGTGAAAAATACAAAAATCCCAATTATCATCGAAAATCCCAGTTATGAAAGTGTTGTAATCTGACAAGGGAATTTGAATATTAGGTGAATGTTCCAATGGAAATGTTAATATACTTGGTGAATGTTTCACACAATATTTTTCGTTTATCTAAACAATATATAAACTTTAAAATACTGGAAGTAGTTTTTAAAAGCTGTATATTTTAATAAGTATTACCAAAACACATCCTGACAGAAAACTCAAAAAGGTTAAAGCTTAGACTTAACATGAGGTCCAAAATAGTGATCAGGGTTTAACTTTCAAATAACAAAGATACAAATAAGTTATTTATATTGCTTAGGTACAAAGACAACAAAACGGTATCCTAGCTCCTGTTCAACGCCTAAAAGTAAAATTTGTGCTTACAAAATATTTTACCCAGGAAAAACATATCAAATTTCGCCGAAGAAATAATAACCAGTGTCATTTACAGCTTCAGATATTGTAAGAAATAGCTTTTTCAACTATTACATGTATTAGCTTGAAATATATAAAAGAATTTGGGCAATTTGACAACTGAAGCAAATCTTTAAATAATAACTGTAGCTTTTAGTAACTAAGGGTTCTTACGCAGCAATTGACGTTTTTCGGCAGCTTTAATTACTATGTATACGAGAAATGTTAAATTTAATAATCTTACAACAATTTTTGTCGGAATTTATATACGTACACATGTTATATAGCCCACGCAGAGACAGTATAAGTATTTTACGATAACTTACAGCCAATTTTTACAATGCAATTTATAGATGATTTTTACGCTATGATACTACATAGAATGAAACAGCACATTTGTAGTTAGTTGTACAGTGTATTGACAAAAACTTAATCAACAGCGAACAACCGCAGAATTTTTTTGTTAAATCATATATTTCTACATATATATTTTGTTTATATATTTTCCACATATATATATTTTGCGAAATATATTTGAAGCACTTGTATACATTAAACAACAGCGAACAACCGCAGAATTTTTTTGTTAAATCATATATTTCTACATATATATTTTGTTTATATATTTTCTACATATATATTTTGCGAAATATATTTGAAGCACTTGTGTACATTCCTCATTTCAATCATACACATGTATATTAAATTTTGTGGTCTTCACGTTTACAATGTTTCAAAACCTACAGTGCACGTGCGCAAAGCATTGAAGTTTTTCGAGCCATGCAGGAATATTGTTTCCTCTGCGAGTCTTATTTTTTAAGTGGCGCACACAACATCATACATCTACTACGACTGGTTGTTGGTAGTAAATTATTTTTTTGAAACTTCTTCATATAAAAGCCTTTATTATTTGTCTGGAAGTTTTGTTTAGCAGCCAGTACAAGACAGTGAAATATACAGTTGTTAGAAAGGAAGCACAACAACAAACAATCATTATGCACGTATATTTTTATGCAAGCCGCGATCACGCAGGGACATAAAATCCCCTGCGTGATCATTTAAAAAATATGCCGAGGCACACAGGGACATTGCGCTCCCTGTGTGTATATTCTTTATACATTTAAACGGCACACAGGGGTCATTACACCCCCTGTGTGTCACATTTTTTAATAATTTAGTTGCGCACACGAGGCTTTAAACCCCTCGTATGTCGCCAAGACGGCAAGAAACAGCAAAAGGGCGAGGACAACGGCCGATCCGTAAGGAACTGAATTCTCCCTGCGGGTAAACCTAGGGAACTCACATAAGCTGAGAAAAAAATAGGACCGTTGGGTTTCCATTTTAAGGTTAAGTAAAAATGCTGCAACTTCCTTCAGTTGAGCTTTAAAATGAGTTAGAAACTTTCACACGATAGTGCAAAGGCACAAAACATAGAATTTGCATACACAAATGTGATGTATAAAACTACATACGTAGGGTTCAGTCGAGAAAACTTTTTTACACGGGATTTCACCCTTGAGTTACATCTAAACTTCCAACAAAGTCGAACTGGATGGCCATTAAACCGGAGACCAGTTCGCAAACAAATTGTTTTAAAGTACACATATTTAAAAATAGGTACAGGGTTTGAGAACCTCTCAAACTTTTATTTTTTTACCCTTGAGCACAGGATGCATTGCATACACGTAGCTAGATGGCCACTAAACCGGAGCCTAGCCGAAGACAGACGGTAATGTGTATCCAGGGAGTAACCGGAATTCCGGTTCCGGCGAAAATCGTGTTCCGGTTGCGGTTCCGGCAAAGGGAAAAACCATACCGGAACCGGAATTCCGGTTTAAATATTTTGTTTGAAATTTTCCACGTTTTTTGCTTCATCCTGTAATCCAAACATATGTAATATATATTATACAATGATCAAGCTCGAATACAACCAAGCAAAAGAAATGATTAACTAACCAATTTGCCGTGTGAAACGTAAGTAGGGCACATAATTTGACCAGGAATTTTTCGTAATAACCTGCAGGAGTTTGTTAAATCAAAGCCAGGTCGTTGCTTGTAGCAGCTATTTTATACATCCAGAAGTCTGTGCGGTACGTTTCAATTAAACCGGTCCAATTCGGTAACAGAGTATGGCTTACGCAGAAGTACTTAGGGTATGCTTGGCTAACATAAATTGCGTCAAGCACCCGCCAGTGCGCTTGTAAACTTGGTAAATCAGTCTAAATTGAAGTAAACTAAAGTTATCTGCAACGCAGCTAGAAACTGCTTTCTTGGCAATGAACTGTATTTATTGAAACTGTGCGAGCAGCATCATAGTGTCTCAATTATAGCATTCTGATTAGAAAGTTATCATCATTATGATCTGTTTGTCCAACGCTAGCGTAAACAGTGTCTCTTACCACTGATCAGAAAATTACCTTCTATCTATTATTTTCTCTTAGAATCATATAAACCAATAATTTCAAGTTTCCTACAGAAGAGCATGTAACAAACGTATGTGTAGTAAAGGAAGGCGACTGGAGACAGAGCGAAAGTGTGTATTCTACGCTCCAAGCTTTGTAAGTATATTCGATTTGACGCAATATAGGCAATGGTGTATAGTGGACGGCATTTTTTGCTCTGGGTGTCCAAAAATCGACATATTTGATCGATAAATAAACATTATTAGCTTCCTCAGTCTCTTTAAAGTTTCAGAAAGGCAATAATACCACCGCAATACATTAAGTTTAATGTAAATGTTATTTTTAATGCATTTTAAATCCACTATACCTTGATTGCTTCCTTCATCTGTTTTACTTTATATAAATTTCGAAGACCAAGTTCCGGTTCCGGTTCCGGGTCCGGTTTAAATGGACGGTTCCGGTTGCTGGTTCCGGCAAAATTCGGTTCCGGTTATTCCATGGTACTCACCTTGACTGCGCAGCTTCTGAGGCCGACTGAGGCCTTGATCTAACTGCGCAACCGCTTAAATAACTTTTCTAAACCCGATTTATTAGAACTCAAAAGAAACCTAGTTCTCAAATCTCCCGAACTCGTTAAATTTTAATATAATTGTTGCCATCCGGATTGCGAATTCTTAGAATTGTGAAATTCGCTCTCTAACATAAGTTTTAATTTTTGCATTAGAGAAACCCTTTTTATAAAATTTTTGGAATCCCTAACTCATAACAAATTTTGAGATTTCACCGAAAATTCAGCAGAAATACACTTACATATCCGTTAATTTAAGTGTAACAGTTAAGGCACCCAGGGGCTACACTCAAATCCGATAAGTAAGCATACTATAGCCCCCGGCACACAAACTGTAGAATTTGAAATTGTTTTACACTTTCTTACAGTTATAATTTTCATGAATTAAATAATTATTACTAGAAATGACCGAGGGGATGAGGTCCGTAACTCCTTAACGAGTGTGCCGATTGTGACCAAATTTGGTTTGCATAAACTACAGCGGGTCCTATGACTTGGTGTTAAAATCCCATTTTGACCCCATCATCCCCTGCCAGTTATGACCACAATTATACAGATTATATTTCTTTAAGCTTAGCATGCTGGGAATTTTTGAACAGAAAACAATAAGTTTTAAGGTTTTTATATATAGGCTCATAAAACCGACACTATACACACAACTCAATTAAACATATACAGCTTTCACGTCGCTTATAAAGAATATACAACAGCAAATCTTGCACATAACTACACATATAACAACAGCGCGTGTAATAAACGCAGTATTCAGCGAACACACACGCTAAACAACAAATAAACAGATTTTGTTGATGACGCAAAATAACAATTTCCATAGAAACGTGTCTCATAAAAACATCATTAATAAAAGAAATAGGATCAGTCCAAAGTATAGGGAGTTAACCCGCTACATTACCCCCTCCGCCACACAAAAATTTGTCCTCAAATTTCCCCAGTCATATCCATGTTTTTAACGCCACTATATATAACATACAGATATATTAGTTATGTTATAATTATCAGGCAAGTTTTCGTTCTTTTCCATCGATTGTTCATAGCTCACAGATAATTGTTACTGAACGGTTTTACTACAACGCCGTTTCAATTATAAATCGGCAGCAGTACTCATATGCGGTGTAGCAATAGTTCCGACGACGGCCAGTTCTGCCTGATCGTTACGATCGCCAACAGTCAGTCTCCCACACTCCTATATCGAGACCCATACGTCACCTCCATGCGGTTACAATTCACCGAAGACGTTAATTGGTACACCACCTATCGAATTAACGACCACCAGTACGTTATAGAATTACAGCATAGTTTGAGGCAAACATATAACGACATATATCACGCATACAAAACGCTACATTTATCGAACATACATAGAATGCAGCATTACTGTGAATTATCACGAATATTAACCGACACCTTGACACTACGAGGAATAGTTTGACTCGTGCTTGTAAGATTAACGAGATTACCGTTCTGTAACATATCCAATAGCACATATATGTTAAGTCGATGCACGCATATTCCATGGCTTCCATATTATAATTCAATATTTTAAAGATAGCATACTGCAAAATATACTTTTACATGTACGCTCATAGATCGACAAAACACATTTGTACATATACTTTGATAATTCCGAACAGCGTTGTTGTTAAAACGACACCTTACAAATTTCATATTATATAAATCTAATTATGTATTTTAATTCCTTGACTATAATGAAATTTATTAAGAAATTTGCATTCCACGAATTCCTTGTGAAAAATACAAAAATCCCAATTATCATCGAAAATCCCAGTTATGAAAGTGTTGTAATCTGACAAGGGAATTTGAATATTAGGTGAATGTTCCAATGGAAATGTTAATATATTTGGTGAATGTTTCACACAATATTTTTAGTTTATCTAGACAATATATAAACTTTAAAATACTGAAACTAGTTTTTCAAAGCTGTATATATTAATAAGTATTACCAAAACACATCCTGACAGAAAACCCAAAAAAGGTTAAAGCTTAGACTTAACATGAGGTCCAAAATAGTGATCAGGGTTTAACTTTCAAAAAACAAAGATACAAATAAGTTATTTATATTCTTAGATACAAAGACAACAAAACGGTATCCTAGCTCCTGTTCAACGCCTACAAGTAAAATTTGTGCTTACAAAATATTTTACCCCGGAAAAACATATCAAATTTCGCCGAAGAAATAATAACCAGTGTCATTTACAGCTTCAGATATTGTAAGAAATAGCTGTTTCAACTATTACATTTATTAGCATGAAATATATAAAAGAATTTGGGCAATTTGACAACTGAAGCAAATCTTTAAATAATAACTGTGGCTTTTAGTAACTAAGGGTTCTTACGCAGCAATTGACGTTTTTCGGCAGCTTTAATTACTATGTGTACCAGAAATGTTAAATTTAATAATCTTACAACAATTTTTGTCGGAATTTATATACGTCCGCATGTTATATAGCCCACGCAGAGACAGTATAAGTATTTTACGATAACTTACAGCCAATTTTTACAATGCAATTTATAGATGATTTTTACACTATGATACTACATCGAATGAAACAGCACATTTGTAGTTAGTTGTACAGTGTATTGACAAAAACTTAAACAACAGCGAACAACCGCAGAATTTTTTTGTTAAATCATATATTTCTACATATATATTTTCCACATATATATATTTTGCGAAATATATTTGAAGCACTTGTATACATTAAACAACAGCGAACAACCGCAGAATTTTTTTGTTAAATCATATATTTCTACATATATATTTTGTTTATATATTTTCTACATATATATATATATTGCGAAATATATTTGAAGCACTTGTATACATTCCTCGTTTCAATCATACATATGTATATTTGTGGCCTTCACGTTTACAATGTTTCATGTGGCCAAATTTGGTTTACATAAACTACAGCGGGCCCTATGACATTTGGTGTTAAAATCCCATTTTGACCCCATCATCCCCCTGCCAGTTATGACCACAATTATACAGATTATATTTCTTTAAGCTTAGCATGCTGGAATTTTTGAACAGAAAACAATGAGTTTTAAGGTTTTTATATATAGACTCATAAAAACCGACACTATACACACAACTCAATTAAACATACACAGCTTTCACGTCGCTTATAAAGAATATACAACAGCAAATCTTGCACATCAATACACATATCACAACAGCGCGTGTAATAAACACAGTACTCAGCGAACACACACACTAAACAACAAATAAACAGATTTTGTTGATGACGCAAAATAACAATTTCCATAGAAATGTGTCTCATAGAAACATCATTAATAAAAGAAATAGGCTCAGTCCAAAGTATAGGGGCTAACCCGCTACAATTAGTAGTAACACATCCAGAACTTGGCCTAGAGCTATAACGAACAATACACAACCAAAAATATTAAATATGAACTATAGCATATCTTAGAAAACACACTAATAATAAATTCTTACCTTAAAATAAGCGGTGAAATCATCGAGCGAATTGTCAAACAGCGTACCACGTGAATACGACAAAACCGTATTGATTCGCACATTCGACTTGTCGATAATTTGTCTAAAATAAAAAAATTACATAACTACCAAGTTGCAAACTACCAATAACTACTACTACCCCTAAAAACGCGAACCAAATTTTGACACTCCTGGATCGCTACGAAAGTGCTAATAAATAGTTAAAAATGACAAAAAAATACATTACTCACCCGTTTATAGACTCAACTCTGAAGAAAACAATATTTTGTCGCCGTTGGGGTGGTTATTAATGCGAATAGTTTCCTGTAGGCAACATCAGGGAATATGATTACTGGAACCCCAAGATTTGAGTGATGCTAGACATTTTACCTGTATTGTCAATTAGCATTGGAAACAGACGCCCATAACTAGCTTCATATGTGTTACATTTACTGACCATCCTGCTCACATTATAAAAGCAGAACACTGGTATTGTTCGATTGAGACTCTGAAGGTATACAACGAATAACAAAAATTCAATTTTATACAAGAGATCCCCGTGAGCCGCGTACTAAAGTCATTTTTGGCGAGTACTGTAGTTGACACTTTTTGTTTTATTTATTAAAAACTTATCTCGTTGCGAATATGTCTAACACAACGGTGTTCTGTAATAATTCCTTATGAACAAAAGACTAAAGAGCAAACGCAAAGACCTCCTTACACGACCCCACTATGACACATTTAGTATGCAATGAACATAGAAATATCAAATAATGGTTTTTCATTCCCGATACAAATTGGCTAGCAAACTAAACCAGAACTACAGCAATCTTATTCTTGGTGATATTTGTATAGCATAAAAGCAAAATATACATAAGTTTAGTTTAGGGAGTACCCGGAATTCTGGTTTCGGCGAAAATCGTGTTCCCGTTGCGGTTCCGGCAAAGGTCAAAAACCATACCAGAACCGGAATTTCGGTTTATAAATTTTGTTTGAAATCTTCCACATTTATGCTTCATCTATGGTCCAAACATATGTATTATACATATATACGCCCATAAAATGATCAAGTTCCAATACAACCAAGCAAAGGAAAAGATTAATTCATCAATTTGCCTTGTGAAACGTAAGTAGGGCGCATAATTTCAGTAGGAATTTTTCATCTTAATTTGCAGGAGTTTGTTAAAAAAACAAAGCCAGGTAGATGCTTGTAGCCAGCTATTTTACACATTCAGAAGTCTGCGGGGTATGTTCTAATTATACCGGTCCAACTCGGTAACAAAGTATGGATTACGGAGAAGTACATAGCGTAAGCTTGGCTAACTAAATTGCGTCAAGCACCAGAAAGCGCGTTTCTAAACATTGTAAATCAGCCTATATTGAAGTAAAGTAACGTTATCTGCAACGCAGCCAAAAGCTCTTGGCAATGAACTGTATTTAGTGAAACTGTGCGAGCAGCAGGACAGTTTGTGTCATTTATAGCATTCTGATTAGAAAGTTATCATTATCATCTAACTGAAAGGCACTGTTTGACCAACACTAGTTTAAACAGTGTCTCTGACCATTGATCAGAAAATTACCTTCTAATATTTTCTCTTAGAACCATATAAACCAATAATTTCAAGTGTCCTACAGAACAACATGTAACAAACGTATGTGTAGTAAAGGGAGGCGACTGTGTTTCAGAAAGGCAATAATGCCATCGCAATACATTAATTTTAACGTAAAAGTTATTTTTGATACATTTTAAATCCACTATATCTTCATTTCTTTCTTCATCTGTTTTACTATATAGGTTTCGAAGACCAGGTTCTGATTACGGATCCGGTTTAAATGAACGGTTCCGGTTGCTGGTACCGGTTATTCCCTGGTTTAGTTATATTAGGCTGTTTAGGAGTCTTTGGGTAGCCCTTTTAATTTTCGAGCCACTTTGTCCTCGTTTACAAAAAATTTATGAAGCACATGGAGATAACGTTAGTTAATCCAACACTATATTTAGTTTTCGAAGCGCTCTGCGTTATTCCACGACAAGCCAGAAACTCATATATACAGTCAGGGCAAGAAAAAAGTGCAAAATAAGCGATCGAAATTTACATCGATTTCGGTTACAACGAAATTTCGATCAAACGTAGATTTCAATTAAAACGAAATTTCGATAGACTTCTTCGATTCTGGTGCCATTAATCCATATTTGTAAAAATTTCGATTTATTTCGACTAAGCGAAGTTTCGATCGATTTCAACTGCACTTACTTTTTGGCCGCGACAGTAGCTTTTTGTGTTAACCAAATACCCAGATTTTTTGCTACTACATGGTTTCAGTTCAGTTACCGATCCCGGTTAGTCACTGGTGAACTGTAGTGTATCGAGCTTGATAACTAGATAATAAAAAATCTAAACGATGCAACTAATCTAGACTGCTCTCACAACCAGACGCATACTGACAGCCAACCAATTCCGCACGAACATGAGTAAAAAGCTTAGTTCCTCATGCAGCAGTGATAAAATAAATAATTAATTTTCAGCACGATAAATACGTTGGTTTAGTTATCTAGAGTCCAGCACTATCGTTTATTGCTTTTCTATGGATTTAAGGCGGAGAACACGATTTCAAAAATATAATCTGGCTTCATTGTTTGACTATGTATGGCTTGCGATGCATCGAGAATGGTCTATATATATATAGGGTTATCGGTATATGCAAAAAACGATGGATTGGTTTTATAGAATATAAACATTTCATGCATTTTCAGTGGTTTTCAATGGCATTATGATGGACAAACCTTATTTTAAGGATATATAGTCTGTTTCAGTTGATTCGTTATATCGCTTGCAAGGCATTTAGATTTTGCAATTTCAGGGCACCTACATAGGTTTTTCAACACGTTGAATACTACGGCGTGATCATCTAGAATCCAGCATGACTGGTTTTACTGCGGTTTAAAGTCGACCGTCAGCCAACCCGATTTACCAAAAGAATTTCGTCCATCGCCATTTATTTGGTTCTGCGTTATTTTCTCCGCCTTCTGATCAGCTATTATAAGTTTTGTGACTCGCAGTACAAATAATAGGTAGTATTCCTTAACTTCTGTCAGACCAGCATTATAGATTTCAGGGGTTCTTGAAATTTCAGTGTGGTATATGCAGCAAACAGAAAGCCAGTTACATGCAATTACACATAATGACAACTACAGATTAAAACTCTCTCGCTCTGTTTCTCTGCGAGACAGTAGTTACATATATTATAAATAACTGAAATGGCCAAAAATGGTGGTTATCGGGCAAAAGGGTGAAGACGGGAGTTTAAAAATTGGTCCCAATTAGCTATTAGTCAATAAATTGGTAGTTTAGCTAAGCAAGCATGGCATGCCAAAAAACAAATTGTTTATTTAGAAAGACCATGCGATTAGCATCATGCACTGTATAGCTTAAGCTAAATTTATACTGAAAGCACGCACACCGATACCATACAGATATTTTGTTTAATTTTATATTCACATATATACGTATAGTTACGGGCAGAAATAAAAGCAAATTTTTCGCCAATCGATCACCAAAAACCATTTCCTACCCGTTCTATTCTGCTATATTCGCGAAGAATAAAAACTTTATTTGCTTTTATTTGTACCCGTAACTCTGTAAAATTTAAATGCAAACTTGCATTATGAGCAATATAACAACGAAACATATTATAGAAAGCACTACGATAAGTGTTAAGATGTAGTCATCAAAACAGTATGACAACCGTTGACACTTTTGAATAATTCGAGATGAACAAGTATTCTAACAAAACATTTTTAACTTCAGTAAAGACTATTAACAACATGCGCAAAATTTTTGCAGAAATAAATCAAACTTTAACTTCAGAAAACTATTTCTTTACCAAAATTTGTCAACATGGGGTGTTTACCGGCGGGGGGGGGGGCAGCTACAATCTTGCCACGGGGATTCTAACTTCAATAAGAACTATTAACAACTTTAGCGATTTTCGCTCAAAACATTAAATTTTGAAAGTATTTAGATTTCCAGCCTCCCACCCACTTCGCCCACAGTTCACTCCCCTGGCAAAATGCGATCAGCCCTCAGTCCCAGTTAATTGTCCCTGGCAAAATTTTCAGAGCCAGATAAAGTATTATTATTTAATATTATAACCTAAACTTTTTAATATATTTATTCTATTAATTTTAATTATGATTGTGAAACATTTCTCATCATTTTTGCTATTACTAACACAGGCGAGAATCCCGGGAGTGGTGGAGGGCATGGGATTTCACGCCCCGATATTTTGCAAAAATTTTGACCTCTATTCTACTTGATAGGGTAATGGCTATAGGCCCCTCAAAATAGCATACTCCCCCAATGTTTAGGAACGATTTGCGCCGGTGGTTCCCAACTTATTGACCGCGGTTATCCGTTGTCCACTCAAAATACACTTGTTACTGATTGGGAAAGTACGAAAGCTGCTACACTACAAAACTGGAAAGCTGCATAAGGAGGACAACAATAACTGCTAGAAAAAATTTCTTTTCGACTATCGCAAAATAATTACTGACGCAACTTAAGTCGCAGCCACGTTATTATTCGTATCGGTTTCTTAAACATCCATCAGACAAGTTACCCTTACTTGGATTGAAATACACGAAAATACATACACTTTTTGTTATGACAATTTTAGCAACTAACACAAGCAACTACTATCCGAATACTACACCCACCGAGAACATAATAATGCCCGTACCAGCGGCATGCATTGGGTGGACAATACAGTGAAAACCTATGACTGGTCAGTGAATTACCACTCTTTTGTATACCTCACGGAAGAATTAAACACCGTATACTTGAGTACGTCCAGTGGATAGCCCGTAATTCCGATGTAGCGCACCTTGCTTTCATCTTTTAGTCGTTGCAAAGCTGGAAGCGTTTCCCGGATAATAATGTCGTCATCAGGCGCAAATTCCAGATCATGAATCTGAAATTACACAGCGCTTGCCATAATTGACTCATGCATGAGTAAAGTTAAGATGCGCCCACTACCATGCCCTTCTGTCATTAGCGTTTGGCGATCGCTTGTTTAGTGTACCAACCATCCATCAAAACAAAGGAGAACAGAAAAATTTTAGGCAACAAAACCCAAAACGTTACGAGACAAAATATCCTTATAACGATGAGTTCTAAAACATAAAGTAACCGATTAGTGACCGGTTAACATTTGAACCGGAAAATTTTTATTGTGTTATCGAATGAAAATACACCCGTTTAGTGTTTTAAAAGCTATACACCACATGTGATGTTAGCGAACTACACATATTAACATTAATAAAACGAAATGTGTTAGCGTAACAAAAGCAGAATGCGAATTATTGTCACGTTGTGTGTTGTTAAACGAAATTGTGGCCAAGCAGCAAACAGGTACATTGTGTCGGCGAACAGAAATTACCCCCATTTGTAATCAGTCGCTCTTTCATTTCGCCAACGGAAGTTTTTAAATTTGGAATTGGCTATCGCAATTACAGTTTTGCTCTCCAGCAGCGTTAGTGTTAAAAGAGGATGGTAGGCGGCGCGGCTTCAGTCTGCTGCTGCATGACGCCTTGTGAGCGAGCTAGCAGCTAACGAACAAAACAACAAACTATGTAATTTCAAAATTAAATTTTATTTTCCACACGATCAAATTACGAGCAACGATAAATTGTTCAGAATAATGTAGACATCTTACTATTTTTGTGCCAGATTAGCTTAAACAAATAGTAAAATTTGACTATTCAGCAAATTTAGCCGTTAGATCGTACCGCAGGGCTAGCAACATACCAATATATTTTAAGAATAATGAAATTAGCATGTATAACAGAGTAAATAACCCTATAAGCCCATTGTTCACGCCCAACAAGAAAGAAAAATGGATCTAAATCTAAAGATTGAAATTTCATTGAAAGGAAATCGGTCAAAATTTCTTATATCTGGCCGCGACTGTACATTCTATTAATAACTCGTTGCATTAAAAATTTACGAAAATATATCAATATGGCGAAGATTCCGGCGTAATAAAGACAGAGAAAAATATTTTTATTACGCGTTATTAGCTCTTGCGACGCTCGCTCCGTTTTAATGAACTTCATTCTCACCATACTCAAAAAAGTTAACGAGTAAAATATTTTAAAGATTTTAAAAACTCAATTAGTTGGAAAATACACTCAGAGACAATTTTTACACCCTAGCCAAATAAGTTTTGGTCGAAAAAATAAAAGCGATCATATACCTGAATTAGATCGATGTAATCTAGGCCGAGCCGGGACAAGCTTTCGTCGACACTCTTTGTTACTCGTTCAGCAGTAAAATCGAACATCCTGGGGACTTCTTTGTAGTAGCGCCCGACCTTTGTACACATATAGAATGCTTCACGGGGAACTTTTTTGAATGCCTAAAACAAAATACAAAGCAATTATTATCATTCCTACGTTGACAGCACTCACTTATACATTCAAATAAAACAAATCGAACCTAAAATCTAGACTAAATAATTATAAAAATGTTTTAACTTGTCACAAATCTAACTGCGAGCACCTAGCAGCTATTAACCATAAGGACCGAACGTCTATTGCATCTTGTCGTCTTCCAGTTTTTTTGCAAGGGTGTCCTTATATGAATGTTGTACGAGACACAAATCCTGTGTCGATTTCAATGCCGACGATGGATTACGCACTAAGGCACTAACGTCTTACGGGTGCGTTTATGTAATTTACAAAAAGCAGCAAGCGCCGTTTGAGCTCTACGGAAGTTTTGCCTCTTTCGCTGTCCCTCAAACTACGATAATAAGCTGCAAACGACTGCAAAATTTTGAATAAACGGCAAGGCGATGTAAACGTACACAAGCCATACATTCATTATCAGTCCGACAGTATTAAAATTAAAAAATAAGATTGCTAGTCCGCAATGGTATGTCGAGCGCGCACTTTCGTCAGTTCTGGTGGATACTGACAGCAGCATTTAGGTTCCTGCTGCCATAGGCCACTCTAGAGTGGAAGGGAGAAAAATATGCTTCGGGATGAATCACTCAATCCACCTTTTCGAAGTGACGCAATCATAAATTTACTCTAAAATGTGAATACATCTTTGTCTGACCATAACACGCCAAAACTATTAAAATCTAATGTCTACTCTAATGAACAGTACCACACCCTCGTCAAATATTTGCACTGTTATCATACGCGGTATGTCATCGTTGACTTCGGGTTTGTCCCCAAAATACATGACCTACCCCAATGTTTTTAGACCACCGACATAAACCCTACTGCTGTTCTTGGACCACCAAGTCTCTAACACCTTGTCTTGTCTTGTCTTGTCTCTAACACCAAGTCTTGTCTCTAACACCCAATGCTACAAGATTTACTACATTTCCCAGGAACACGGTTACGCCTAAATTAACCGTTGACATTACGAAGTACACGGCCGTTCGTAGCGTAAATCTGAAGAGATCCACGCACTTCAGCAAAGTCAACTATCATCGGCTTTTGCTAAATTTGACTTAGTAAACTTTCCCAAAAAGCCTCTAATGCCAACACCTACAGCACTTACAAGCCCAAACTAGCCGATTTTAGATTGCGTTACCGTATCCGAAACTACGTTCTTGCTTCGAAATAATGCTCAATGAATTTTATAATTCTCACGTTTCACTCGATATTAGACTGGATGCGGTCACAATGGATTTTCATCAAAACATTCTTAACTTGATTAGCTACCAAATAAACAGTGGTACATAGACCAACTGTGCCTTTCCGTAAAGAAAAATGTAGTTGAGCGTACGAAAAACCTTATATACCTCACCGAGTACTTGTTCAGCACGTCCCTGTCCGTACCAAAACGCAGAGTCGATCATATTAACGCCGGATTTCAAGGCTTCGATCGTGATTTGAACGCCCTTGTCGGTATCCATATCGGTTTCGTACAAATTGCCAAACGGACCAGAACCTTAAAACAAATGCAAAATAATTACCGAAACACAAGCCAATCACCAATCGTGTAAGCTAAATTCGTTCCAAGATACTTTTGGCTCAATCACCGCTTGCATAGCTTCTGCATTCGCTTAAAATTTTGCCAGAGGGCATTTTTCAAAACGGAACGGGAAGCAAAGAATTTTGCCAGAGGGTGTATAGTTGGGGGACCCTGGCTTGAACTGGGAGGGTGGTTCGAAATCTAAAAAAGTTCAATATTTCATATTTTTCAGCGATAAAAATGGCGATGTAAACGTACACAAGCCATACATTCATTATCAGTCCGACAGTATTAAAATTAAAAAATAAGATTGCTAGTCCGCAATGGTATGTCGAGCGCGCACTTTTGTCAGTTCTGGTGGATACTGACAGCAGCATTTAGGTTCCTGCTGCCATAGGCCACTCTAGAGTGGAAGGGAGAAAAATATGCTTCGGGATGAATCACTCAATCCACCTTTTCGAAGTGACGCAATCATAAATTTACCCTAAAATGTGAATACATCTTTGTCTGACCATAACACGCCAAAACTATTAAAATCTAATGTCTACTCTAATGAACAGTACCACACCCTCGTCAAATATTTGCACTGTTATCATACGCGGTATGTCATCGTTGACTTCGGGTTTGTCCCCAAAATACATGACCTACCCCAATGTTTTTAGACCACCGACATAAACCCTACTGCTGTTCTTGGACCACCAAGTCTCTAACACCTTGTCTTGTCTTGTCTTGTCTCTAACACCAAGTCTTGTCTCTAACACCCAATGCTACAAGATTTACTACATTTCCCAGGAACACGGTTACGCCTAAATTAACCGTTGACATTACGAAGTACACGGCCGTTCGTAGCGTAAATCTGAAGAGATCCACGCACTTCAGCAAAGTCAACTATCATCGGCTTTTGCTAAATTTGACTTAGTAAACTTTCCCAAAAAGCCTCTAATGCCAACACCTACAGCACTTACAAGCCCAAACTAGCCGATTTTAGATTGCGTTACCGTATCCGAAACTACGTTCTTGCTTCGAAATAATGCTCAATGAATTTTATAATTCTCACGTTTCACTCGATATTAGACTGGATGCGGTCACAATGGATTTTCATCAAAACATTCTTAACTTGATTAGCTACCAAATAAACAGTGGTACATAGACCAACTGTGCCTTTCCGTAAAGAAAAATGTAGTTGAGCGTACGAAAAACCTTATATACCTCACCGAGTACTTGTTCAGCACGTCCCTGTCCGTACCAAAACGCAGAGTCGATCATATTAACGCCGGATTTCAAGGCTTCGATCGTGATTTGAACGCCCTTGTCGGTATCCATATCGGTTTCGTACAAATTGCCAAACGGACCAGAACCTTAAAACAAATGCAAAATAATTACCGAAACACAAGCCAATCACCAATCGTGTAAGCTAAATTCGTTCCAAGATACTTTTGGCTCAATCACCGCTTGCATAGCTTCTGCATTCGCTTAAAATTTTGCCAGAGGGCATTTTTCAAAACGGAACGGGAAGCAAAGAATTTTGCCAGAGGGTGTATAGTTGGGGGACCCTGGCTTGAACTGGGAGGTGGTTCGAAATCTAAAAAAGTTCAATATTTCATATTTTTCAGCGATAAAAATGGCGATGTAAACGTACACAAGCCATACATTCATTATCAGTCCGACAGTATTAAAATTAAAAAATAAGATTGCTAGTCCGCAATGGTATGTCGAGCGCGCACTTTCGTCAGTTCTGGTGGATACTGACAGCAGCATTTAGGTTCCTGCTGCCATAGGCCACTCTAGAGTGGAAGGGAGAAAAATATGCTTCGGGATGAATCACTCAATCCACCTTTTCGAAGTGACGCAATCATAAATTTACCCTAAAATGTGAATACATCTTTGTCTGACCATAACACGCCAAAACTATTAAAATCTAATGTCTACTCTAATGAACAGTACCACACCCTCGTCAAATATTTGCACTGTTATCATACGCGGTATGTCATCGTTGACTTCGGGTTTGTCCCCAAAATACATGACCTACCCCAATGTTTTTAGACCACCGACATAAACCCTACTGCTGTTCTTGGACCACCAAGTCTCTAACACCTTGTCTTGTCTTGTCTTGTCTCTAACACCAAGTCTTGTCTCTAACACCCAATGCTACAAGATTTACTACATTTCCCAGGAACACGGTTACGCCTAAATTAACCGTTGACATTACGAAGTACACGGCCGTTCGTAGCGTAAATCTGAAGAGATCCACGCACTTCAGCAAAGTCAACTATCATCGGCTTTTGCTAAATTTGACTTAGTAAACTTTCCCAAAAAGCCTCTAATGCCAACACCTACAGCACTTACAAGCCCAAACTAGCCGATTTTAGATTGCGTCACCGTATCTGAAACTACGTTCTTGCTTCGAAATAATGCTCAATGAATTTTATAATTCTCACGTTTCACTCGATATTAGACTGGATGCGGTCACAATGGATTTTCATCAAAACATTCTTAACTTGATTAGCTACCAAATAAACAGTGGTACATAGACCAACTGTGCCTTTCCGTAAAGAAAAATGTAGTTGAGCGTACGAAAAACCTTATATACCTCACCGAGTACTTGTTCAGCACGTCCCTGTCCGTACCAAAACGCAGAGTCGATCATATTAACGCCGGATTTCAAGGCTTCGATCGTGATTTGAACGCCCTTGTCGGTATCCATATCGGTTTCGTACAAATTGCCAAACGGACCAGAACCTTAAAACAAATGCAAAATAATTACCGAAACACAAGCCAATCACCAATCGTGTAAGCTAAATTCGTTCCAAGATACTTTTGGCTCAATCACCGCTTGCATGGCTTCTGCATTCGCTTAAAACTTTGCCAGAGGGCATTTTCCAAAACGGAACGGGAAGCAAAGAATTTTGCCAGAGGGTGTATAGTTGGGGGACCCTGGCTTGAACTGGGAGGGGGCGAAGCGGTGGTTCGAAATCTAAAAAAGTTCAAAATTTCATATTTTTCAGCGATAAATACTAAAATTGTTTGGCACCAGAAACAGTGCTAAAACCTTCATTGAGGTTAAAGCCATTTTTTTGCTGAAATTAATCAAATTTTAAACTTCAGAAAAGGTTATGTGTAAAAAGATTTGCCAAGTTTTCATGTCATCTGATGGGTGTTTTACACCTGGGTGGAGCCTAAAATCTTGCCAGGGGGGCACTGGGTTTTTTGCCACGGAGAATCAAAAATGTCAGGCCCTCACACCACCACTCTGCAGAACTCAGTCTAGCTAAAGTTTTTATGCCAGAGTATGATTTTTGTTCCCAACCTAAGAAATATCCACTGAGGCGGAATTATACGAAACTACAACCTCAGGCCTACTATTGTGTTTACTCGGACCACTCAGCTATTTTTGCAACCAAATCAAAAATATTTACTCAAACTACAGTGGAGCAAAATACTGTTCTCGAAATGGATCTAGCAACGACGCATGTGTGATAGTGGTAGCATAATAGCTGTTAACAAGCTAACAAAATAATACTAAGACATCTTAACGACATCGACGGGTTGATACAACATTAATGATCAGGTGTTGAGGTATAACCACCGGGTGTTGTCATGTAGGTCCGGAACACAACCCCCAGATTTTCGCCAACAAGGATTTCAACTCAATTATCAAATCCAGTTTTATCAATCAATTATCTATGGTACATTTATACTAGACCTAGAGGCGACATCCCACTTTCAAACTAGTGGTCAATTGATAATTTTGTTAGGCACCCCATTCTGCTGCTCGCGAGTACGCCCACTAAACGGGTGCTAGTCCTTCACGAACGATTCGCAAATATCTTCATTTAACACTGCCCGCGACTATGTAGGCATATTGTGTGCAAGCTTCAAAAGTAAGCAGCAGGCTCACCCATCGACAGCTTTGATACAACCATGTCGGTGCTACCGAGCCTCGAATATTTCATTCGTAGAACCGCGTTCAGGTCATGAAATCCTTCGACGTATGTGGGCGGAAGCTCTTTCCCACTATCACCCGTCATCGTTGACGGTGATGATAGATACCGAGGTCCTCAAATTAATGAATGATCAAAGAGCTCGCCGATTAATCTTGATCGTAAGTTTTGTTTCATTTACGACAACTATAGCACATACTTTAGTGTGACCCTAAACACTACAACTTTAAAAGCATCCTAAAATATCTTTCTTAGTGAACAGTAAAACACATGTTTAGGTGATGCCCGCTCATGAAATATATTAAGCACAACGCCCGAGTTTTATATCTTACACATTAATTTCTAGATAAAACTTATTTATTATTATTCTGATAACAGTTTGTACGCTGTTTATTTGACGCGGACATCAACAAAGTAAAAACAACTATACTTGTTACAAGGAGCCTGAAGACATGATAAATTGCTGCGACAGACACTCAAAGGAAAAAATGCATGTATGAGTTAAGCAATATTTAAAGTAAAAGAATTGTCCTGCCTAATACTATACCAGCCGGACCACCAAAGCAAAACTGCTTGAGAGACAGTGCTATTTTTGCAGAAGCTAGGTTGACAAACAAAATTTTCAAAGACATCATACGTGTAAAAACTGTTATCAAGTCTCTTTTTTGCGGCTGCGAGCGCCCTTTGGGTCGTGTGAACCACAAAACATTCTTTTTTCTACTACTAAAAGAACTTAAGGTGACCCCGCGAAGCAACCTGTTTTGTAATCTGGCAAAACAATTGTTACGGAACACTTCTTAAACAATTGAGATTCGGCACAAAACTGTTCGCGATTGAAATCTAGCCTTTTTGTGTTCGCGTAACATTTGTCGAATTTGAATTAAGCTAGTTTGTTCGCGAACACCATGAGCCTATCTACAGTATCGATCTGCTTGTGTCGTCATTCCTACATCAAATTTGTCCCCGAACACTTAAAATCCAAATTGAAATGATTACGCAACCGAATTTCGGCAAATTCAAAACGCTCGAAAATCTGTTCGAATGCAAGGTATAATTTCCCAGACTTGGATTTAATTTTGCCAATTTTCGGTTAGCGAAAAACCGAATGCAATTCAGCCTATTTTCCGTAACAAGGCTTTGCGACTCAATATCGGTTGTTGCAAAATAAGACGGTTGGTAGGGTCACCTTATGTGTAGTCACGCATGACGAAAACCGATAAAAATCTATTAAACGCCACCAAAAAAATTAAAAATATTTATTACAAACTCCGAAAACAAATCTGAGACCTAGGTCGATAATTCCCCAGCTACCACGAAAACTGTGTTTAAACAAATGAAGATTAAACTGTTTATATAAAACCGCTGAATAATGCTGCGTTCATGTTGTGTTCTCAGCACTTAGCATCTATGTACCCAGGGACCGCGGAACGCTTTTTACCGAGGGGGGGCACACACTGTTGTTTGACATATCATCATATGCTGAGAAAAGTATTAACTAAAGTAAGTTAGTGTAAGCAAACAATCCGATCTTGAAAATCTCGGAAATCGATCTTGAACAAAGCCGATCTTGGAACAAGCGTGATTCAGCCTACGCAACAAAGCTGCGGCAGGGAATAACCGTTAACAGTGGTTGAATGACACGAAGGGGGCCGTGGCCCCCCGGCCCCCCTCTTCCGCGGTCCCTGTATGTACCCCACACAGTGTCATGAGGACGTGTTAGGCACCCCATGTTTTTCAAGGGTAGCTAGATAGCATTTGGACGATGTTAAGTACGCCGTGTGTTCATTGTGGTTTTGTTAACTGTGAGCGGCATTATCTGGTCACGATGCACAGAATCTAGATAATAAAACCAGTTTTAAAAAGCGATCCAGCACAACAAATACACCGCATTAGCTACAGGCGGTGCGTTCTCGTGTAATCCGCGTTAAATTGCTAGCTCAGGGCGTGTGCGACACCGCAAAAAACATCTAGCAAATATGGGTGTGACCCTACATATACGGCAGGGTCACGGCTACAGGGGTACAAGAGTTCCAAACATCGGCAACATTATAACGTGAACGCCTCATAAGATGCTAAAAACTCCAATATGTGCTAACTGATACAACTTGGATATTAGGAGAGCTTTACATTATTCGGAAATTTGCGTATAGGATGTCGATGGTACCAGCACCGTCGTTTTTCGATGAATTATGGTATATCGTGCATTTAAAGAACACGGCGATGGTTAGCGCTGCTGTACTCGATCTATGTAGAACATTGGGCAGCGTGTTTTACATCATGATACGTAACACATTGTTCATCGTTATTCCGTTTTTTGATTGTACAAAATATTTAGTTACATTTCGATAGCGAATGAAAACGCTGCCCGATGCGATATAACGCTTAATTTTTTAATCAGTGGTTTTTCTAACGTGACTTCGTCAAAAGGTTTTGCTACCAATTTTAAGAGGAAGTGCGTTGATTTATATATCAATCGCTTGCTTATTCCGTGCTCCATTTAATTCTGGTAAGTGGTTTTTATAACGTTACAACATAGTTTGCACATACGGAACATGATCGTTATTTAAGCAACGACGCCAATTTAAATACTTGTATCTTGCACGCCGACAGAGCTGTGTCACTAGGGGTAGACCACCAACGTGAAAGGTAGGGTGTGCGGCCATCCAGGGGGGTAACCTCCTGCCGGTATGTGTAATAGCTATATTTAATGTTTTACGTTGCATGAAAACAAGAAAGTTGTGGTTCATCAGTATGTCAATATCTTTATGCGTGATTTGCGCCGACTCTGAATCAAGGCATAGCCAGACCTGAGTTACAAGATGGCGCAAGTGATTTACATGGAGGAGGGGATAGGATTTTGAAAGCATAGCACACCGTACGTCCCAGTTGCTGATGCTCCTGCCGACATTAGGGCCGGGTCAGTAATACGAGCGTTATGTTACTACAAGCGATTGGGAGTGCAAAGGGTGTGGTGTAACATGGCGGCATGATGTTGGAAGAGAAAATGGGAAACTGTGGTAAGATTGTAGCCAATGTGAATCTTGGATCCAGAGCGATTGTGCGACTAAGATAACAAAAGTTTTGTTAAGAGTGCTTTTCGTAAATCTGAGGACCTTGTTAGCACGAAACCAAAATATATTAATTTGGGACTGCAGTATTTTGTTTTGCAATTGTGTTGGCCAATATCTGTTTTCTTGCTTAGACGCTTTACGCGATTTTGCCTGCATTATGTTACGAATTTGTGTTCCTTATTACAAAATTCCGCTCCTAAAACAAAATTAGCGTTCCTTAATTGCATGCCACTAATCAAAGAGTAGCGTTCCTAAATGGAAAACCATGTTCCTTAACAGTACAAAACTGTTGTATTAAGGAACGCATCAAGCTTTTTGGCCTCAGCTTTTATCGTGACCTGTGTTCCATGCCAAACCTACAGAATAGGATCGGCATAAGCTTACGAATATGTTATATAAATTTTGTAATATAGATTTAAATAAATAAAGGATAACGACGAACGTTCCTTATGTGCAAGCAAAACTTTTTGAAACTGTTCCCTAAATACACGCTGCACTATACGCTGTCTTTCTTCTAGGTTCCATCAGTACCATACTACACTGAGAAAATAAATATCCTTCACCAAAGAGAACACTATAAACAAACTTATGAGTTTTCGCTGCTTCCGACGTGATCAAACACAAACTCAATCGATTAACTCGGCAAGTCTATATTTTTACTTCCAAAATTACGACATAACTCACACAGAAAAAAAATTTATCAAATTATTATTGTAAGAATCATTACACATTTTTAAAGAATAATTTTTGACGTTGGAGAACAACTGCATTTTAATAAATACTGGGACCAATGCAACTTTTAGGGACGGCAGTGAAATATATACATGCTATGCTGTGCTCGCATATATACCGAGTCTAAGCGTTAGTGATATATCTTATCTCATGCCCATAATATATATATATGTGCCATATGCCCATTAAGCCGAGTCGGGGGGCTGCCGGTCCACGAACCGCCCAAAACTGAGCTGTTGCTTTTTCTAAGCACATATCGGCCGGAACCTCGAGGCGATATAGGCCGCTACTGCAGTATCAAGTGATATACCTACACCTAGACTAAATTTAGATTCATTCCCTAAAATGTCAGAATTTGTTTTTCGTGCAGCATTTTACAAACCCGAGTCACCGCCAGAAATTGAACATGAACTGATGTATTGCAAGCAGCGCGCTCACACCATTGAGCTACGCAGGAGCTGTTGCTCGGTTTGTTTGACACAATTCGCCAAGCAAACGAATGACAAGTGTACAACGTAGCATTATACACAACTTCAGCATTTGCGTAATGCTTTCCAATTTGCGTTCATATCGTTTTGGTATTAACACTAGGAATGAATGGGTTAAAACAGTCTGGGTGTATTCGCCTGAGTTAGGAACAGTGGTAGCATTTTGATGTAACAAAATATAAAATAATTAAGAAACATACAAAGTTTAACCATTTCCTTACTTATATTATATGAATTGTATACATATATATCCCCAACACATGACCTACAGCGGACGCCTAAATCCACAGTAGCATATTTTAACCAAAGAAGAATCCTGAATGCGAAGAGAGTTCGATCCGCCGGCAGATCATTTCCAAGTGAAAATTTCTGAAACGGATAGGTCAAAATCATCAAAAACCGTTTTCGGTGCACAGGTACCTCTATTCCAGGAATGAATCTTGCTCGGAAAAATGGAGGAACGCCACACAAAACATTTTTGTCAGTGACCGTGTTCACAGTAATAGCAGATATATCGGACAACTAACGAGTCACGAAATATCCATTCGCCCCACAGGAAATATCCTGGCTACATCCCTGCACGTTCCCATAAAACAAAAAATTCCTGCACAAGAGCTAAAAGCACTCGAATATCGTCCTGAATCAAAATGCTTTACCGACAAACCAAAACGGCAATTCAATTTCGTTATATAAAGATGGACAATTATTCGATCATGAAGTGCTCCGTTTCCTCGGATGGCACAAATTTCTGATTGACTGGCTCACACGCTGAAACCCAAAGCATTGACAAAGAGAAAGTGAAAAATCACTTCAATAAAAAATTTCTACAAATCCTAGTGCACCAATTTCTATAGTTAGCCAAAAAATCTCACATCTTAACTGCATTTTTATCAATTGCAATAGCTAGTAATTAAGATGCTGGTTTTAAAAAATTATTAAAGTTCAATTGTTACGCTAGTTGAGAACTCGCCGACCTCGGTGGCGCGCAAGCTTTCAGTAAGCGAGAGCTTACTATTTTGCCTTCATAACTCCATAAGCAACATCGGCAGCATATAAAAAGCACATGCTGTGTAGAAAAGTGCGTATTTCTAATGACTAGATACGTAATTTTTCAATATATGTTATGATATCTAAGGGGACATAACTTTTTCCCAGAAAATTATCAGTGCAGCGCGCAAAATAGTCGAATCAAAATTCTCGATACAACGAATGTGGAAGCTAATTTTATATTGTATCTTTAATAAAATCATATTTGTCTGGAGTAAAAAAGAACATCTTAACTGCGTACAAGAAAATGAGGGTTACATAAAAGCCTCATTACTGCACTTTGAAACATATTTCGCGCTTTACTACATTGTAAGGACATTTTGACCCACAAAACTTATATGATCACTCCGAGTGACAATACAGTATTATAATATATATTCTTCTGAATTCCCGATTATAAAATTACAAAAGCTATAAAGTGGTTAGAATAAAAGCGATGAAATAAAATTGCGTTACGTTTGTTTAGGTTCGGGTCACTATCAAAAAAACTACCTACAATGCAAAATTAAAGAAACATTCAGATTATAACTATAACTTATAACTAGAAACTCTATCGAGATTGCAGAACGTAGGAACACGTAGGCATAGGTACACCTAAGCCTTTTGCGTACATAGCCAATGAGATCTCGATAGCATACGTCGATATGCTACATGTGTGAGTTAGAACAAAACTAACACATGGCAATAAGTGTCCCATGCCACAAAACCCCCAAATGCAAGCTATCAGCAACGAACAGGACGCAACAGTAAAATTAGGAATTTTGGGTCCATGAACCGCGAGGGTGCTACACCACAAACCCTACAACTTCAGAACCGGAGCCTTAATCGAAAAACAAAAAAGAGGCATCGGCATATATCATTTTACTATGAAATAAAACAAACCAGAGAAAAAATTCGAAAGTTAAGATAATAATAACCTTGCTTACGTGAAGAGTACTAAAATGGGGCGAAAACCCTCATTTTGACCTCTGACCCCGAACCATGGGGGCGCCATACCCCGGTACCCATGGAACACTTGAAGGCGTAAAACAATGCGTTCGTTGAGCAATACAAATTACAACGAGATCCCTCAGCGCCAGATATCCGAAACCCGGGACGGCAAAAGCCTCTCGCCAAATTTCGGGCCAAAAATATCTACATTTAACACCACACACTGTTTCTGGACAGCGAGAACACGAATAAGCATTAGAACTGTAAAACAGTTTTGTAAACAACTCGAAGCTACCTTTTGGCTGAGTTTGCGTAAGCTTTACTCCGATTTGAACACGTTCATCACATCAAATATAAGACAATAATTAATAATAGCAAGAGTGCGTTGGAGAAGAGTATGACACTTCCCAGCACTCATAGGTTAACGTTGTTCGATGAAGGGGGCGTTTTCGGCCTAACCCTTCCCCCAGTTTAAATGGGGTCGTCATGCACAGGCTTCCAGTCTCAGGAGCTATGTCGCATTCCCAAGTTTTGCGGTGGTGGGGGTACGTCGGACCTCCAGTTTTGTGAGACGGCCGGTTGAACCTCTGGCTGTTTATAAACCGACCCCACACGTAAAACTGGGGTCTGTGCATTGCAACGCCTTCAACAACTGGGGGGGAGCGAAAACGCCAGTGTGATCAAACGCAGGCTAACATTAGAGTGCAGGAAAGTGTCATACTTTTCTCTACCACAGTCTTGTTAATAAACAATAACTAAAATGTCGTTACAACGAAATAACGTTCCAGGTCGACGCTGATGCCGCAGTCCCTCTTGCAGAAGAATGCAGTTATGAAATATGGGCCTCCCAAATGCTACGTGTTTGCAAGGAGCCACAAAAACCCAAATTTATGGTTAGATGACTAAAAATTTGCTGTTTGGAACAATAACACACCAAGCCATTTGGCGTATAAATTTAATACAAAACGTTTTTGTTCTTTTCGGTCAGCTCACAATGCTCATCAATCGTCTTGTAGATCTGAAACGAACAATTAACTATTGTTTGCATCAAACGCTCCAGTTATAAACCAATAATAATAATAATTCGAAACCACAGCTTAAAAATAAGTGCAATCGAAATTGATCGAAATTTCGTTTAATCGAAATTTTATAAATTTGAAAAAATTCATTTGCACTAAAATAAAAAATGAAATTGATCAAGATTTCGGACAATGCAACTTTTACGGGCGGCAGAGAAATACATGCTATGCCGTTCTCGATATACTAAGCCTTAATAGTCTTACCGTAAGCTAAGGTCCTTAGATGAGTCCTGTACTAAGCCTAAGTCTAAATCGTGGGAGCTGCCGCCCCAAACTTTTCGCTCTAAGCTGTTCGTTTGACTAACGTTAAAACGTCCTGCCCCTAAAGGTGCATGGCTCGAAATTTCGATCGATTTTTCTGGCTCTCCGAAAGTAAGGAGTGTGGGCCCCATGACATGTTCGGCGCCTCAAAAAAGGGTGTCTCCCGGTTGCCCCTCCCCCGGAAAAAGTTTTGGCTTCCCCGACAAAAAGCCCCGTGGCCACATTTTTTAAATCCCCCGGTAAAAACACCCCCGAGGCATAAAATATTAATTTTTTTACGAAAATCCCTTTCCGAAGTTAAAAATTTGACCAACTTCAGCAAAAGATCTTTTAAAAAGTTGGTTCTAACGTCAATAAAGACACTTTCTGAGACTATTTAACAATTTTAGCGAAATAATAAATTTTGAAATTTCAAGCACACAGTTGGTCCCACAGTACAAGCCCGGAGGCTTTCGTGGTTTACAGCTCCTGCGCCGACATCACCCTCCCGAAACAAGGGCACCGGTTCGTACCCCTGGCACAATTTTCAGCGAACAGAGAAGCCAGTATTTTTCACTTATTTCTGGCCGTGAATATATGTAACAAACAATACAATTATATGCATTTGTCATAGGTGTAGACAGGAGTGTTGAGGGTTATTTCCCCTAAGGGTCGGACCCCCCAAACCATATTTACGCCCCCACTCCCCCCCAAAATGGGGTAAAGTTGGCAAAAATTCATTTGGGTAAAATAGGCAAAAATGTGGGCCGGGTGAGGTATATCCCCTTGAGACATCCCCTGCCCCTCCGGCCGTCTACCCTCCTCGCTCTGAGCCGATGGACATTCGACACCTACGGCATATGTATTAAACGTACCGAAGGTATTTTATATATAGCGCATTTCTGAAATACACACCACGGAAAAATTTAAGCCACTGATAGAAAATTTTACACAAAATTTAATACGCGTATAATTTCCAAAAGGAAAACCCCTAGTTACAGTATGAGCCAGAAATGACTGCTGCTCGTTGGTCCGAAAAGCGACAGTCATTTATGGTGCGTACTGTATTTAAGAATTGGAACAAAATGCTAGACATTATACCAGCATGTTCCTGAAAAGTTCTACAGTACTCGCCAGAAATGAATGTCGTCTTTCGAACATCAAATAGAAATGGAACAAAATTTATTTATTGTCGAACAGCCGTCGAACACTTTTCGAACAGCTCTCGAACAAATTTAAAACGCGCTCCAAAATTTCTAGCACGTCTCGAACAAATTGGAACACACCCACCAAAGAGAACAAGTGGTTTGATGGATGTTAGTGACACGAACTCGCAAATTGCTTTTTCTTATTTCTTTAAAGATTGAACAGCGTTTCGAAGTCTGCAACAGTACAAGTAATATTACTACCCGTACAGTCCTTTAGTGAAAATTGGGTTAAACAATATTATAACCACTAACCGTTGAACCAGTTGTCGTTCATATTTGAAATATTGTTTGCCTTTTTCGTTGACTGTATTGTTTCGTCCATTTTCCGAGTGGCTGAAAAAATAGGAAACAAACTAATAATACAAAAAATTAAATCTTTTACCTACAAATTTGCCCAAAATACGAAAATAAAAATATGTAATATATAGATATATTCGACACAGTCTTAATACTAACTTGAAGCAGGGAATCCGCCGCTCTCGGAGGAAAATTCTTCAGGATTTTCAAAAACATTTCTGTGCTATTTGTCAGGACAAACCTAGACCCATTTCGCAGGCCGAAATATGGCAACCTACCACATTGATTTATCTGACGTTGCCATGGAAATATATTAATTTGCAAGAAGTGTCTGAATTTAGTGTATCCATGTCAGATACTGCCAGCTTCGTCAGAATTTTTTAAAAGTTTAGGTGACAACGCTGTCCAGTCTCCTGGAAAAACGAACGTAATATTATGACGGCGTGGATCTGCTGTGGTAGGGCTTTATAGCGCATGTCCATTCGTTGGCTAGTAATTTCCTATACCACATTAAGTAACTCTAGCACCATATAGAAACGAAGGATTCTGTAGTTATTGCTGGATACCACCTTTTAATAACCTGTTTTGCATATATGTGTA
>JASANE010007618.1:0-10443 GCA_030248225.1 Trileptium ribeirensis
AAATCGAGAGCTTATGGAAAGAAAAAGCCGAGAATTGTCGGGAAAATCGGAAATATTTGGAAAGACAAAGTCTGTAATTGTGGGGAAACGGAAAAATCGTGAACATTCAGGAAAGAGAAGTCGGGAATTGCTGGTAATGGAAAAATCTGCAATTTTTGGGAAGGAAAAAAGGGCCATTTATAGAAAACAGGAAAATCGGAACCTTTTGGGATGGAAAAGTGGAAAATTTTCAGGGAACGGGAAGTCGGGAATTTTCGGGAAGGAAAGATGGGAATCTTTGAGTAACGGTAATTTTTTGGAAACAGAAAATTCGAGAATCTTTGGGAAGAAAGTCTGGAATTGTCGGGACACGGGAAAATCGGGAATTTTTGAGAGGAAAGTTTGTGAAATTTTGGTAAACGAAAAAATCAGGAATTTCTGTGAAGGAAAATTGGGGAATTTTCTAGGAACGGGAAATTCACTAATTTTTGGAATGGAGGAGTCGTCCATTTTAGGGAAACGGAAAATCGGCAATCTTGCGAAGGATTACTAGGGAATTGCCGAAGAACGTGAAAATCGGGAATTTTAGAGAAGGAAAATTCGGCAATTTTCGGGAAACAAGAAAATTGGGAATTTTCGAGAAACGAAAAAATCGAAAATTTTCGTGAAGGAGAAATCGAAAATTTTTGGGAACTAGAAATTTTAGGAAGGAAAAGTCGGGAATTTTATAGTATTTTTGGAAACAGAAAGTTTCGGAATTTTCTGAGGGAAAATTTCTTTCCCAACAATTCTTGAGTTTTGCTGTGAAGGAAAGTTTCTTTCCCAATCATTTCCGGGTTTTTTCAGGAAAGAAAACTTTCTTACCACAAATTCCCGAGGTTTGAAAATAAGCTATTTTATGTGTGCCTGTTTGACACACATATACATAAAATATATTCTCCCGCGGGAAGCGGGAATTCCCTAAAGCTCACATGGGCCAGAAGCCCAGTTGATATGTTATTTTCTGTTGTAAATCGTAAGAAAGTGCTACCTAATAACCACTTAACCATATTTTTGGGTATTACAAATTTTGCCCCTGTTTTTGCCTCGGATAACATTTCAAAGACTTTAAAATGTAGATTCGGTTCCGATGGTGTAGTAGAGCAGTGCGCTGACCATATCAGCATTTGGGGAAGCAGTACACCTGCGCCACGTAAAGCCTTTAAAAAAGGGGCCTCGGGACCTCCTCTTTTTTATCCGGGGTGTGTCCTGTAAAAGCTCAGTCAAGGGTTAAGAATAATGGAAATGCATGTTATTTATACAATTATATATTTTACTTTTCGCATGACTAAATTTCAAACTGTTAATTATGGCTTGTTTACGTTAATTCATGTGCGCAGAAGCTTAGCAATGTCGCAATAGTCTAGTTTTGATACTTGGGACAATCAATAGTCATGGCTGACTATTTGTTTTACTTAGATACTTTGTATTAGGTGCCCAAAAGGAATGGGGGAAGGTCCTATGTGTCAGGCACCACTTCTCAAGCCATATTTAATCACCCGGGAAATTTTGGATATATTGACATAAATAGCGGAAAAAAATTGCAAATCTTCGTTGATTTTCGGGTCAGGGGCGGGGGCAGAACTATGAAACTAAGAACATGAACCATGCTCTTTAAGCCTGATTGTTTGAGGGCACCTGGCCGCCTGTTCCTCAATCCCAGTCGCAACCCAACATTTTTAAAATAACCCCAGGATTTCCAGCTGTATCATAAAATTGGTATCTACCAGCGAAATACCATGTAACAGATATTTCCAAATTTGTTTCGTAATAAACATATGGTAAAGCAAAAATTCAACTGAAGACGAAGAATATCTCTAGTTTCAGTGTAGCATCGACCTTATTTGTATTCATCTTATTATTTTTGAAATGTGAATGTTTCAGTGAAGGGCGACAGTATGTTATGGAATCATATATCACAGCATATACAGTACTTACAGACAGGCACTCTATAACTTCACCCTTTAATTTTTAAATCAGACCGGACCGTGTCGGACTGCTTGAAACAACGGTCAGCTAAGTCCGGATTGAAATATTCTTTGACGCCTTGTTTACTCCTAACGTTGTAGTTGGTCCTTGGAATGGATTCCACGTTTTCTAAAACTTTTGGAAATGATGAATAGAACGGGAAATATAGTCACAATGTTTATTAAACACCAATGCCTCGCACACCAATAAAAGTAAACCTCAGAACAGTAGTTGCAATGCTGTAAAAAGATAAACAGACAAAAATATCATGGGCGCAAACACCGGGTGATGGGGCTGCGTCCTCCCCTTCCCCTCCAGGAATATATCTGGCGCACGGCCATGTAGGCCGACTCCTAAGGAATATGCTAAGTTGTGTCATTCACGTATATATATTGATATTATCAGGTTATCACTTTCGCGAATCAACAGTTTCTGCGGAATCTCGATTTAAAGTTTTCCAAATGCCATTTATCCAAATTTTCACTCTTTAAATTCCCAGTATCCTACTTTCCCAGGTTACCATTTTTCCAAATTCATAATTTGTCGAATACTCACTTTTCGAGGCTTCTAAAACTTTCAGTTTCTTAAATCCTCACTTTACAATTTCCAATTTTCAACTTTTTCAATTTCTCACTTTCTGCGTCTTCTCGGCTTCCAACTTTCTAATGTTCCCAATTTCCCAAATTCTTACCTTCTCAAATTATTAGTTTTTCACTTTTCCAAATTATGCAACTTCCGAAATTCTGACTTCGCCCAATTCCGCAGATACCTAGTTATGCACTGTCCCAAATTCTCAGTTTCCTTAAACCTTTCATATTAAATATTGACAAATCCGCCATCACATACATTACGAAATAATTTGTTTGTCAAGCGTGCTGTGCCGCGTGCGCTTGCGCATACACGCGCTGTTATTCGTTCGCCTAGGATGTTCTTTACGAAGCCGAGTAACAACTCCTAAATAGCTTAGTGACTAATGTATAGGGCTTGGAGCGAAACGATCCAGGTTTGGTCCGTAGCGGCAACAAACTTTTGTTCAAAGTTGTACACATTAGTTTAAGAAGGAAATATGATAAAATTCATTTTCCTAGTTTTCATGGGTTCTCAATTTCCCACATTGCCCAATCACCGATTTCCCAATATAATTTGTGAATTTGGAAACTATGATTCTCGGGAAAATTTGTGAGCCACTCAGTTAGATTTTGGTGTTTTAATTGTTTTATCTAAGACATGTTCTCTTTTCTTTATTTATGTACTTGTGCAATTCCGAGCGTGATTATAATTTAAGGCAACCTTAGCAACCATCTTATTTTGTAATAACGCCGAAAACTCACTCTTGTTACGAAACAATTGGATTTTTCGCTAACCAAAAATTGGCGAAATCAAATCCATGGGACAGAACTTTTATACCTCGTGGTCGAATAGAATTTGGCGGTTTTCAATTTGCAGAAATTAAGTTCATGAGTACCTATCAAGTTTGCATATGAATTATCCGATGTGCACAATCAAACAATTTTATACAAAAGTGACGTCACAAATAATTCGATCCTATAGTTAAGCTCTTGGTGTCGGCGAATAAAGCCCGATTAATTGAAATGCGACAAATTTTGTTCTCCAAATTTTTTTTTGGTAATTTTGCTTCAATTTTCAACAATGCAAAGTGGCTAGATTGTTAGAACGTTGGTCATTGTCTTCGAATTTGAACTATTCAAAAAGTGCCTCGGAACAATTATTGTACGAAATTACAAAATAGAATGGTTGATTTGGTCACATTAAAATTATTCTTGCATAATAATAGTGGTAGTTAATTTATACTGATAAGATAAAACATACTGAACCCACGTCTTTATGACAAAAGCTTGACCGATATGGGGAAATGCCGATTACCGCCAACGATACAGATATTAGGATGCCGATAACGAAGCCTATATTTGCCAACACGATACGTATGTATATAAAGTATATAAAGAAGACATTTAATCATTTTTAAGCACATGGATGAAATTCGTTTAAATGATGTTTTGACTTTTTAGACTTTCCAGCGCAATTTCTATGATTAAAACATATAAAGCGTCACAGAAAATTTACCACAAAATCTGGCTAAAAGTTTGCAAAATATGGCCACTAGTAGAGAAAACTATTATGCAGGTTCAAGCTTTTTAGCTATTAACTATATGAGCGACCTAACGTTTTGGCTTTGAAACGTTCGAACGGTCATTTTGGAATTAAACTTGCACCTCACAATCAAAACTGTGAGCGTTGAAAGAGAAATGTCATATCTGTTCTAAACGATGCTAAATATCCAGCAATAAACCACTGGGCTGCGAATGACTCGTTGATCATATTAAAATGCAAAAAATGATGACTTCTGTTGCACAACAGCAGAATCGTCGAGTTATTCGTTATTGTTGCGTGAAAATTCATATGTTGTTATTGTAGCAACAAAATGCTTGCAAGTGTTGTTACCACTATAGATAATTTGCAGAAAAAACAATTGAAATATACTTATGAGTGAGTCAACAAGGGTGATGCTGAAAAAGCTGAGTTGACGACGACCCGGCTGCCTCTTCCCACTAAGGCCCCATCTTTGTCAACTTTAGACGCATTTTTCCAATTTTTACCCTATTTGTGCCAATTTTTACTAAAATTTACCACGCACTATTGGCTCTCGGTGGAGGGACGTGTGCGGCGCACCAGGGTGCTGGCGCTCAGAGGGTGCTGGACCAGGACGTCGCCGAAGGGCTTGTCCAAGGACTCATGGGGGTGGCTTCTCTTACCCCTGCTTAGGCATGTATGATTTAAAAGCTCGTTGAAGATATTTTATGGTGTATCTTTATGATTTGAATTTTTTATTTATGGTTAGTAACAAGTTCAACTTTAGTATAATATAAAATTGCAAATTAAGACCACCGCTCTAAAGATCATGTATAAGTGTCCCAAAGCTTAAATGTGACACTTTAAGACACTTCCATGGTTTTAACAAACCAAGTATTGATTATGAAGATTTTGAAAAACATGCAATATGTAAAAATGAAGTATTCACTTTGCCAAACAGGAGTATTGCGACTCCTTACATCTCCTGATAGGAGGGAGCAAGGAAAAGCGATCTATTATACAAACATCTTTATGTTTTTCTTATAATAGGGAGCGCGGAAGTTCGCATCTGGATGCTTAGTTGTCAAATTTACAGTACAAAGCCTTTTATTAGAATAAATTGTTGATACCATAGATGTTGATTGTCGTATGTGGACGATCCGCCATACTGGGATCGCGCGCCTCAATCTGAAGTCGAATCGCTTTTGTGACAGGCTATAATCGAACGTGGGCAGGTATTTTTGAACTCCAACAAGTGTTACTGAATTTTACATACAACTGTGCACGGTTTGTTATCATCAACAGACAGAAATTTCCTAATCAAAAAGCAACGTGAATGCTATATCAGGAAACCAGATGTTGACTTGGGTCATATCTTCATGATGTGTTGACTTTACTGTTACCACAGGACATCTAATTATATGTAGGTAAACGTAGTCATTCCAACATTTTGTCTGCCGTTGTCCGCCAGTCTCAATGCTATTGGAGTGTGTTTCCAACCATGCACGATTCCTTGAAAATCAGTAAACAGAAGCCTTGTGATCAAAAATTTTACATACAACTGTGCACGGTTTGTTAATCATCAACACACAGAAATCTCCTAATCAAAAAGCAACGTGAAGGCTATAAAAGGAGACCAGATGTTGACTTGGGTCATATCTTCATGATGTGTTGCCTTTACTGTTACCACAGGACATCTAATTATATGTAGATAAACGTAGTCATTCCAACATTTTGTCTGCCGGTGTCCGCCAGTCTCAACGCTATTGGAGTGTGTGTCCAACCATGCACGATTCCTTGAAAATCAGTAAACAGAAGCCTTGTGTTCAAATATTTTAGTCACGTTTAAAGTGTATAAACCTGTACAAGCCATCGCTAAAGTGAATATATAGATGGCGCTATCACTTAATAACTTAATTATGATCCACATCATATATGTTCTAGGGTCCGAGGTTCCGGAAGGTAGCCGAGTCCGCGCGGGTGTGGGTCTTTTCCCTCCCAGGGCGCCAGCCGCTCCGCGGGGGGAAGGGGTGCCGACACTTCGCGCTGCGTCGAGTGGTGGCGGGGGTCCGGCGCGTCAGGTGGTACTGCCTTTACTCTTACCTATGAGAAAGTCGGATCCACATCTATTCGATATATCGATGCTTGGGTTGAAAATAGTCTTACGTCATTTGGGCGTGCCACAGTAGGCGTGTGGCAATTCTACTTCCAACATTTAGGCATGTGAAAGTTGCCCGTCGGCCGATTTGAGCGTGCGACCCTTAAGACATGGGCATAAAACAACCGACAGCTCAGCTTTGTCTCAGGGTTCAAAATCGTTCTTGTGCTGCACACTCACAATCCAAATTACACACACGAAAATTTGTTGAATATTAGCGTTAAATATTTCTTGGCACATTTTCTGCACTATAGTTCTTTAAACGTTAGAATTGTTTTCAGAACACTTGCCTCTTAGAAATCGTTTAACATCCAGCTGTCTCCAGCATAGCATTAAATTTTAAATTGCTGCAAAAGTTATCATGCGTTCGTGTGGTAGTTTTACACACTGTTTCATAATATAGGGTTTTTCCACCAACGCGAAATAACATTTAGCAGCAAATAACAAAAGTTGCACATATTTCACGTCACTGCATGATGTGTCATGTATAGCTTATGTTATACAGCCTTATTTTCTACCATTGATACTGGAACATGTAGCTCCGCATCTTCGGAAAACATTTTAATTCAACAAATACAGAAAAATAGGCAAAAGAAGTAACTCTGGTCAGGCCCATATGCCGCAAATATTATTACAATTTTGGTATATTGATTTGTCTAGAGATTTGAAAAATAGCGCACCCAAATATCGAACTCTCAAGTGTCGCGAACGCCCAATCTTAGCAATACCAAAATGCAACGTGCAACAATTTCGGCTGCGACGTTTGGTCATCCGAGATCCATGGGACTGCGAGGGTTGCACATCCGCGACACTTGGCCGTGTGGCAGCTTAGCGACCGTGATACTTGGGTGCGATGTTTTTCTAATCTATAAACAAATCCAAATAAAATAACAATGTCCTATTATTTGTAGCATAAGGCAATGACCTAAGAGAATTGTTTTGGCTATTTTTGTAGTGATATATTAATATTTACTGTTTATTGGAATGAAAATTATTTTAACAAACTATTCTTTGTAGTACCAATAACAAAAATACGGCTGTATAACATAAAGTAAACGTGCCACATAATATGGTATGTCGTAAAATATATGCAACATTTGGTTCATGTAGCTACAATGTTGCTTTCTGGCCTGTCATAAGAATCCTAGATTAAGCCACAATGTGTAAAGCTACGACGAATTTTGAAGCACTAAAACTTTATGCTTTTTTGAAGAACGTTGGATGTTCAATAATTTCTAAGATGCGATTGTTTTGGAAAACTTCGCGCTAATATATAATGTTTGAAGAACTATAGTGTAGACAACGTACCAAGAACTATAGTATATTTTAGTTTTCAATGCTAATATTTAGAAGTTCCTCGCGAGGAAAATTTATAGTGTAAATCGCGTGTTATTTGTAAAAAAACCATTGTGGAATAAGATACGCCCGTACATGTACGATGTTTGAAGTCCCAGGGCACTAGCGGATATATAATATTTTGAAGTTTTTTGGAATTAAAAATTTTTTTATAAATTTTGCAATTTTTGCCCGTTTTTGTCAATCTTGCCCAATTTTAACATAGTTCCCCTAGATGTTTCCATATTTTCTCAAATTTTCCGCATACCTTCGTCGCAAGAAAGGAGGATATTGGAGCAGAGCTGGAAGTGGTCAGTGGATCGTGGGTCATGTACTAGGCGATTTTGGGTGGGTCACGTGGGTCGTGGGTTTTCACTTCCGACCCACCGACCCACGCAACCATTTTAGCTGTGATTTTAATAACATTTAATAATTTAAACTTCACATAGTTTACAAGCATTTTTGGGTTCTCTTTGCTGCTTAGAAAGTCGCGCTTAAACTGCCACTTCTTTCTAATTTATTCTCATTATAATTTATAATGTTAATAATTGTCATTATAATCTATAATTTTTCATAATTTATTCTTATTATTTCCGACAATAGCGAGTGGCTACCTTTTTGCCTGTTTCTTGAATTTTTTATTTGAAAGAAGTTAGAACGTTCAAAAAGTGTATATCATTACTAACTTTAATCTAATAACTAATCATTACCTTTTTAATAGTTTAGACGGTGAACGGTTTGTAGTTATTGGTTTTATTTACAGAACCTCGAGGAGTATTACTTGAAACTATTGTTGTTTGAAACCTAAGTTACCTAAGCCTTAGTTACTTGGGTTTCAAAAACAACTAAATAGGTTTAACAGTACTCCTCAAAGTTAAATAAAACCAATAACTTACAAAGTTAGTTTAGCCGTACGTTGTAAAAGTAATGATTAGTTATTAGATTAAAGTTAGTAATGATATACACTTTTTTAAACGTTCTAACTTCTTTGGATAAAAATTAGGAAGCCGGCAAAAAGACGCAGCTAGCTATATCAAAATAATGCGAATACAATTATGAAAATTATGATAATGACAATATTAACATTATAAATTATAATGAGACAATTAGAAAGAAGTGGCAGTTTAAGCAAACTTTATTAAGCGGCGAGAGGACCCAAAAAATATAAAGCTATGTGAAGTTTTAAATTATTAAAATGTTCTAAAAATCACACTAAAAATGGTTGCGTGCAATTGATACGGTAGGAAGTGAATGACCCAAAGGTAGTACATGACCCAGGATCCAGTAGGCTAGGCTATGCTACGATATCACATTTTTTTGGGACGAAGGTATACGGGAAGTTGCAGAGATATGGACGTGTCAGGAGAACTTATGGGATTAGGCAGAGTTGAGGCAGAGTCCAAAATTTATAAAAAAAGTTTTAATTCCCCAAACTTCCAATATTATATATCGCTCATATCAAAACTCAAACATCGTACATGTACGGGCGTCTCTATTTCCCGCATAGTTACGGAGTGACACGCGATTTTACACTATAAATTCCAACTTGTAAATATTAGCGTTGAAAATTCAATTACTATAATTTTGACATTGTCTCACTATAGTTCTTCAAACATACTGTGTAAGCGCGATTTTCCCAAAACAATCGCATCTTCAAAATTATTGAACATGCAAACAGTTCTTCAAAAAAGCATAGAGTTTTATGCTTCAAAATTGGCATAGCGCGCGTTGTGGGGTTAGGATTCTTATGACAGGCCCAAAAACAACATTGTACTACGTGGAACCAAATGTTCACTATTTTACGAACAAGTACCATATTATGTCGACACATTTTACTTTATGGTTTTGCGCGCTATTTTTTTGTTATTGTAGTTTGTAAAAATAATTTTCATTCAACGGTAGATTTGTAATATGCCGCCCAAAAACGGGTCTCTTAGGTCATTGCCTTATTCTCAAATAATAGGAACATTGTTATTTTTATTTGGATTTGTTATGGGATTAGAACATATCACCAAGTAGCGGTCGCACGGCAAGATGTGGCAAATATGCAGACGCAGTCCCCAAAATGAAATATTTGGAATCACGGCCCGAAATTGTTGGCGTCGTTTATCTTTACGAGATTGAGCCGTTTTCACACACTTTGGAGTTTGGGTTACTATTTTTCAAAATCTGAGATCAATATACCAAAATTGTAATATTGCTGTATGGTGCTCCTTTTGCCTATTTTTACTGTATTTGTTGCAAAATTAAATATTTTCCCGAAGATCAAGAGAAGGCTTATGTTCAGGTATGGAGAATGATCTCAAAAAGATAGCTATAGTCATAGTTATACGTGGAATTATGTGCCCAAAATATTATTTATTATTAAATGTTATTATTTTTAAGCTCGTAAAAAAACCTGTGCTATGAAACAGTGTGTAAAAACACCCAGCACGAACACATGAATTAGCTTTTCAGCAATTTAAATTTAAACAGTATGGCTGGAATGTTAAACGATTCTGAGGCGAGTGTTCTGAAAAAACGATTTATTAACATTTTTGATAGGGGAGATGTGAGGAGATATTAACACTAATATTGGATTTTCATGTGTGTAATTTGAGAATTGTGTGAGTGTGCAGCACAAGGAATTTGAGAATATACATTTGTTTTATGCCCAGTGTCCTTAAGGTCGGGGCTCCGCGCTCAAGAAATCGGCCGACGGTTTTATGCCTCAAATCTTTTGGGAGTGGGCGGTCCCCCACACCTCCCTCCTTCTCTGGCCACGCCGATGAGCCTAGGGGCTATTTTTTAAAGCCCAGCATGGATATATCGAAATGTGTCCGACTTCTCAAGTGGTGAGCAAGGGTGAGACACACAAGCCCCCCGCCAGCCAG